>VZTX01018518.1:21419-58373 GCA_013400915.1 Pardalotus punctatus | reverse complement strand
TTAAAAAAAAAAAAGTTTAAAAAAAAAGTTTAAAAAAAAAAAAAAGAGAAACCCAAAGTGTGCCTCTCAGATTTAAGGGTTTCTGGTTACATTTATTCTTAAGACCAGCAATGATTCTTTATATACAAAGATATGTTTTCCTCATTTTTTTATTACTGTTAAAGAAAAAAAATAAAAAAGAAAAACCTCTTTCTTTGCTCTGGACCCAGTAATTGCGCTGGTACATAAACGCACTGAGAAAACAAACTTTTGTTTGAAACTTTTGTAACAACTTATGACTGTTTTTGTATATCAAAGTTGATTCTTTTCAAGATATTTGGATCTAGTTTCTAAGTTATTTTAGTGTTTTATATGTTACAAAGAAAAAAAAACAAACAAACTTACTTTAAATCGTTCACCAGCATCTTGAGTTATCTTCAATGCCATGGTGACACACAGTGGGCTTAGAGCTACCTGGAGTAGCTTGTAAGGCCTCGGTCTTTTCCTTCCTTCCTTTGCAACTCAATTGATTACAATAATATCACAGATTTCCTGAACCCCCTTCCTTTATAACTAGATCCTTCTTCCTTCCACATTTAATGGCTATTAGTGTGAAAATACTGTTGAAATGGGCATTTTAATATAAGTATGGCTTAAAAAGAGAAAAATGAGGAAAAAGAAAAAAAAATGCTAGAAGGTTATCTGTGGGTCTGTGAGATATGGCTGTGGAAAGATATTGTAGTAGTTTTAACACTATTGTTATTACCTTTTAAATCATTTACCCAATAAAATACGGAAAAAGAATCACCATTTCACGTTTCTCTGGTTAATTGTGTGGCTTAGTCAATGTTGTTATTTAAGCATTTGTACCTGGTGCTAACGTGTTGCTAGAAATATTTTCCTGGGATTAACTCTGTCTTTCTCTTTCATCTGCTGTAGCAACAAACTGGGGACAGGCACATGCAGCTTTCACTAAACACTCCCAGTTCAATCACCATTTTTATCAGCTACATCCATTATTTATCTCAGTATATTTATCAATATCATTTCAGTTCCGTTTTGTACTTTTTATGTCTAACTTTACACATGGAATTCCGTCCAGGCCTGAGCTCCTTCCTGGGAGAAGTGGAAGTGGTTTCAGTCTTTTGAAGCAAAACCTCCTTGCAGAACCAGGTACAGTGGTGTAAGCAAGCAACACCTCACTGTACCCCTTAGAGCCAGACTGTTCAACAGAATGTTGTGGCAACGTCTATTGAAGAATCTCTGTCAAAGCCCCAGTCCAGCTGGTGCCAGAATTGAGCTGGACAACTCTGGTCCCTCAGCCAAATTCTTGGTAAACTGAGAGACACTTTCTACTGAGTCTGAGTTAAAGGGAGCATATTTTCTCTGTAGGATAATTCCTGAGACAAAGCATTCCATCTCCCTGGAACTCAGCTCTGATGTTAGAAGGGTTGTGTGTGCCTCATGCAGTATTAATAGCCCTGCTGGCTGTAGATGCAAAGTCTTTGAAAACAAAGCAGTAGCATCCATGTAACCTTTGGATGTTGAAGTCTGATGCAGCCATTATTCCACTTGCTCTGAAGCTTTGATTTAGGAGATTAACAAACATCTGAAAGGAAACCTGCCTGGGTAAATACTAAACCAGTGATGAAAGCTGGCTCACAGATGTGGTATCATTAGTCTGAACTGTGTAAAACCTACATTAAACCTAATCCAAAACCCCGAGGCCTTTGAAAGGCAGAGCTAGTTGCAACTTTCCACAATTAGTTTCCCACTCTTCTCACTGCTTTAGCCAGCACTCCAGTTACCTTGCTGTAAAAATCAAACGAAGACAGTAGCATTGAGGGTGTTTCAGATGTACAAACTTGTTTATTCTTACGTATTTGTTGATATTAAACAATGAGAGGCTGATTTCCAATTCGTTAAAAAGAGCTGCTGAAAATAACCAGCAGTGCCTGCAAAGGGAAATTGCTTGCTCGGTCCAGCTCAGGCTGCCATACAGCACTTCACACTGGATTTCTACTTAAGCTGTTTCATCTCTGACGTCTTTATACCCTTCCAGAGAAATTAAGCTGGAGAATTGATTCTTTTCCCCAGCTGCATGAAAAATTGAATCCTCTACAATGGATATATAATAATACAGGTAGGCATACCCAGTATGTTCTTTTCCCAGGAACACTATCTGCCAAGAACCTCACACAAAGCACTAACCTGCTTGACTGAGATGTACTGGGTCACAAGAATACATTTAACTAGGCTGCAGTCATGTTTATTACAGCCAGAAGCATTTGTGAAGTGCATTAAAACTACTTTGCCATCACCTGTGGTGCGGGCCTCTGAATGCAGTCCTGTAGCTGCTGCAGCAGCTTTCTGAACAGAGGTGTGAGCTGGAAACTTCTGCGCCTGTTCTACCATCTTCTATCCTTAATAGTGCTTTAAGCAGGAACTACAGGACACTGCCCCAGCTCAGGCAGGAGCAGTGAGGAAGGGTGGAGAAAGCATCCTTGTACTGTAACAGCTCCCTGAGCTCTGTACCTGAAAGACAAGGACAGGTACTATTTAGACAGCGATTAAAGGATTTATACCCTACAGTGAGCTCTGCCCCTAAACTGCTGCTGATGGACAGGTAACAGGCACAAGTCAGACTGAACTGCTTAGAATTCCAGAAATCCCAGTAACCATTGTTCTCCCAGGAACTCCTGTGTGCAAGACAGACATCAGACTGTTTCAAACAGGAGCCTCCATCTTCTTACTTCATTTATAATGAGCTAATATTAAGTGACTCCGCAACTCTTAGCTGTTAATGTTACACATTGAAGTGGAAAGTCAATTTCAGTTTTCTTACCTAGTTATAAGAAGTCATAAGCAAGACAGCCTCAGGCCTGGAACAGTAAGAATGATAACAAAACTATCCAGTATCCATTAAAATGCATTTATTAATTTTAATTCAAAGGTTTAACAACTATTTGCCCAATGATCTGGACTTTGGGCACAACAACAAAAAAAACTCATCAGACCAAAATACAAAAACAAGTACACAAATTACCCCATATTTGTAAATGTTACCTCATAACCAAGGTTTAGCACATTAAAAAGTTTACAAAATTTATAACACTCTTACAAATTATTCAGAACTAACATCAGATGTGGCAGTTGAGCCCCATCCACATCCATCCTTGCCCTTGCCAAACCATTCTGTGCGTGGATAATGCCATGCCTGGACTAGAGGGTGGCATAACCACACCTGCAAGTTTGGGAAGCCCGCCTGGTGCTCCAGCCCAGGCCCCTGGCACAGCGTGGTTGGGGAGAGCGGGGTGTGCTCGCTGCTCTGCCTGCTGCGTCCTCTGCAGCATTGGGAGAATGACTCAGGAAATGCAGAAATAATTTAAAAAAGTACAAAATTGACCCTGAAGAAAAATAAAATCATTTATAAAACAGCTTGGCTTTGACTAAGTCGCACCAACAGCTGCAAGACAGATTTACAGCAATATCACTTGAAGTACGAGATCACAAAAATCAAATTTGTTATGAGTCTTGTCACTCTAGAACTGAAAACACCAAAGCTGACCTGTCTGCCTGCAGTAACCTCCCACCAGGGCTGACACACACCTTCTTCCTGGGTTTTTGCCTTTTCAAAGCTTTGTTAACAATAAGTACTAATTTACTTCCTAAGAATCCACCTCAAGTGAAACAATTGCAACACTGAAGAAAACACCACAATTCTATTTTCCATTAGCTATGGGTGCATAGAAAACAAATGCTTCTGGTTTAGATGCAAGACTTAGGACATAAAAGTACAGTCAGTTAACAGCTGCAAATAGCCATTTCTGAAAAATACAATTGGGCTTTACAAAATGATCTCAAATATACAGAAATATCAAAACTCTTGATTGTGGCCAGAAACAGAAACCTACAATTAGGTACTCTCTGACCTCAAGGTTTGCAAATGGACTGACTTCTCCTGTCTCCCAAGTTCACCAAGGCAGCAGCTGCTCAAGCACACGTAAGCTTTGCTTATGAGCAGCATCTTTGAACCCTAAGAAGCTGAACCAAAACCAGCTCCAGGTGCGTGTTCACAGACTGGCTTTTCATTGATTTATAAATGTGGGCAAGAGCTGTTCCTTTGCACCCTTCAGAAGAAACAAGATGCAGATTTTCCTTTGGTGCTTAAAAGAGGAAGTTAAGCAGACACAGCTCGGACACTGTACAGTGTCTGAATCCCTGGAAGAATTGCACTGCAGGGATCCTGAACAGCTAAAGCCATGGCACAAGGTGGGGAGTGCAGAAATGTTACCGGTTCACCTCTGCTTTGGAGGGCTACTTACCTCAAAGGCTGCATAAACAAACCCATCACTAAACAGGTTTGTTACAACTAGTGCTGCTTCATTTATGGGTACACTTGCAAGGAAATGCAGCCAGTGGCAGCAGGAGTAATGAAATTCCTTCCTCCTTGTTTCTTTTGAAATGCCTACAGCACTAACAATTGGAGGACTCTGTTCAGACCCCTTAATCCATACCAGAAGCTCTGAAGGCCAGGCAGTGGCACTGCACAAGAATTTTTTCGGGTATTATGGTCAGCAAATGAACGCATTTTGGGATGAGATTTTGCACTCTGCTTCAGCTGCTGCCGCTGGGAACAGCGGCTCTGGCTGTGCAGCCCCACAGGTGCTGCCACTGTTGCTGAAATTCCCAGTGCCATGACAAAGGATTTGGGCACATTGGACCAGGAGGCCCAGGACAACCCTTTCAATTGTGCATTTCACCGCAGCACTGTAAAATCTCATCACCAGGTACTGGGCAACAGCTTCAAGTCATCTTGACATGGATTGTGTGCGTAACACCCCAGGAGAGAACGCAATCGCCTCCCAAGAACAGCAGTAGAGTTTTGTGCTTTCATTTCCAGAATAAATAAGCATAAAGCAATGAAATCTGTATAGTGTAATGGCCTATAAAATAAACCATTCAGGGAAAAGAAAAATCAGCCTCTGCAGGAAAAACAACAAAAAACTTCTATAGAGATGAAGTATTCTACTTTCCCATTCTTTCCCATATCCTGCACATATAACAACCTCTGGTTGATGCATATTCCCAGCAGATACCAGAGTCAGATGAGGGAAAAGAAAAAATAAAAGGCTGCTACTTGGAGAAGTGTTTTCAGTAACTACAATATTCTGATAAGAAATTTTTTAAAAAAATTTAAAATTAAAAAAAAAAAGGAAATTAGAAGAAAAGCAAAAAACATAAGCAAATAATGATGCTAAATAGTATTTGAAAAATTTGGCTAAAACCATTCTATTGTAATACTAACTAATGCCAGCTGTATATGCCTGAGGGATAGTTTAGGTACATGCTGCATGTTCTCAAGTTGTGAGCATACAGTATATTTATATATATACACACACACACATACAGCAAGGCATGGAAGAAAGCCAGAAACCAGTTTGTAAATCAGAATATGGGATGATATATTTCTGATAGAAAAAGTACACCTCTAATCATAAGGAGTAAAAATATTTGAAGTAGCCACTTGTTCCCTCACCAATGAATTTTTTTTATTTTTTAAGGGGGGGAAAAAAAAAAGTCAACTACTCATTCTTACTTTTGCTTCCTGAGGTATAAACAACTGTACCTTAACTTCAGCACATACCTTCAGGTGATCCAGCTGGAGGAGGTATGATGGTTTTGGTTTATCTTACAAGTCACAGCTTTGACGACACAATGAATCTATAAATTCCAGCAAACTTCTGTACAAGAAAAACCTGCTGCCTCAAAATACAGCAGCCTGCATAATGGACTCACAATTCTGGAAGAACACAGTCAGGATTTCCCATCTTCCTGCCCAACAGTTTCTCCTCTTGCAAAATCTGAGCAGGTACACATAGTTGATCATTCTGCCCATGTACATCCTGTTCTCCAAACGACATGCTGATGGGAAGATTTAGTCACACCACTAAACTGGAACATATTCTCTGCAGCAGAGGCCTGCACTGATTGGACATTCCTTTTAACACCTGTATTTTAAGATCAGTACACATGATGTATCAGAGCTGTAGGGAGAGATACATCATAAAATGAAACAGTTTCATTTTGTTTCTTCACTAACCAGTGAGGATCAGCATAGACAGAGCAGGAATGTTTCAAAAGCTATTAAGTATAAAAAAGAAAACTGATGTTTACATTGGACTTTGGATCTCCACTTCTTCTCCAGTCTAAGCTAAGTGAAAAAAATATTTTGCTCAAAGTCAGGATGGAACAGTGGATGTAATATCTTATCATGGCTTATACATAATGTGGTCTTTTGAAATCATTTCAACATTATTTTTTCCCTTCACCAAAACAAAAGCATCTCCAAAGCATCATGATAGTACTTCACTAGACAGCTACTTACCCACTGCAGCTTAGAAATTAAGTACTTGATTAAAAAAAAATTTTTTTTAATGAGTTATTGTTCCCCAGCATTTTCAACCAGCTTAAATAAGATACAGTAGAACCTCACTGTTTTGTACTTCTGACTGGAAGATTAAGGGTGCACTGTTTCCTGTGACCATTTTTGGAACATTCAAGCTCTAAGAGTTAAGCCAAGATGATGCAGTTCAGCATGTTGGTTCCCATCAGTGGAGTGTTACAATTCAGCATTATTTCCTATCCTACAAGTGTACTGGTCTTTAATGGAAAATGAGTCAAAACGAGGTAGCACTGCCACTCTCCTTGCTGGAATGTGGACAGGTCCTGGCCTAATTTTAAATGGTATCTTAGCAAGATTCTACTGTAATCATACAAAATGTATAAAACACGAACCTTCCCCAGATTAAGGCCACTAATTTTGCCATTGGCAATAGGCAGTGAGAAATAGCAGGTAAAAAAAGCTCACTTGATTACAGAGGTGTTTTTGAGGCAAAAAACTGTGGGAAGAAGTATAAACCCATTGTCCTCTCATCCCTCCTCTTTGTTTTCCAGTATATCTCTGCTTCCTGTATTAACTATTCCGTGGGGAGAAATTTCAGTCTATTTTCTTAGCTGGGAGTCTAAGCAAGTCCATGCCCCATTTAAAGGTGGGGACAGCACTGTGAAACAGCAGGATTACGAGCTTCCCATGCGTCATGGTCATGACAGTCTGATGTCCAGATGCCCAGATTCGATACCAGGGCCCATAAAAAGGATCTGAGACGGCTGGGCACAACATGTTGTTCAAATTCACTTCTGTAACCTGAGGAAACAACAACAAATCTATCAATTAACAATATTTTTATGTCGTGTTGATACACTGAGACACCTAAAACAGTGAAAATTTAGAGAATTACCATAATAATCAAAATGTTTATTTGACACACTTTTGCTCCACACAAGTAGGGCAGCTTTCAGAAAAAAAGCAGATCCAAATTCCATTGTGTATTTAATAAATGGATTTATGCAGGTACGTAACCAGTCTATGAAATATTTTACCAATACTTGCGAGATATGGTATGCAAATGCTCATTAGAGCATGCAATTTGCATACAAGTAGCTTTATCAGGAATTTGCATGCAAGTAATCTTACCCATGTAGACCTGGACACTCAAACTAGTCAGTGTTTTTACTCTGAAGGTACTTGCAAACTATCCATTTATTAACCTGTGTTTACTTACCAATCCCAGGATCTGCAAGATGCTAAAATGATAGACAAACATAAACCCCGTGGATAAAAGAGCCCACCAGAAATTGCAGAGCGGTTCAGGGGTGTAGATACCTTGAAAAGAAAGGAATACATTAATGTTCAGCTGCACTGCTGTGCCCACACACTCAACGAATAATCCTCTCTCTCCTGCTCTCTGGATGTCAGGACATCTGGCTTGAGCTGATAACCTCCTCAATACCATTATAGTAATTAATATTTGAGAGCTCTATTTCTTACCTGGAGCATCCTGATCAGCTTCTTCCCTCCTCCTTATCCAGCAGTGAATGTACAATATGGTACCTCACTAAACTTGCCTATTTTTCACCAACATCAATGGTTTTTACTTCATTTTTCCTTCTACCCCAGAAGTAGTAAATACAGTGATGGTGTACAATGAATCTTCAAAAAATCAGGTTATTTATACTTAAATACCTGCTTCTTGCAGGGATTATGATTTCAGCATGCACAGAACCGACTTAGGTAGCAGCAGGTCCTGCACAGCCTATGTTAGAGCACAGCTTTATTGTCCCTTCCTAATTTTATGGTTGTTTAAAAAGGAACTTGCACCAATAATGCCGAGAAACAGAAAAGCTGTATGAAGTGGTCAATCCATTAATGACAGGCTGTGCTTTTAAATGAAAGCTGCTGTGGAGGTATTTTCAGATACACACTACTAACAGTTTTACAAATCAGTAGGTATCACAGATACTGTAAAATGCTTTTTCCCTTCAAATGAAGTAGCAGACATATAATTCCAACCTTTCTCTCCCCTCTCAAAACCAGGTTTTACTGACAAAACACAATGTTCCCTGATCTAAAATGTACCAAGGAAATTAGACTTAATAAAAGTACTTGTAGATACAAGAGAGTTTTGGGAATCAAATATTCAAATTTCACATGATGAGAACAAAACCTGTTTACAGAGTTCTCAAGACTCTTAATAGCAGCAATGAAAACTGCACTGTAACATATGTGGGAAAATATTACTTTCCTTATGACTTTAATAACTTAGCCTCATAACACAAAAGAAAGATGCACAATGTCATGCTGTTTGGCTGCTGTAAGAGTTTCAGAGGATTATAAAAATACACTGGCAATTTTTATCTGCCTTTATCTGCTCTCTGATCCATTAGATATTATTAAATACTGGAACATGTATCCAGTACTCAAAGGACAGCTTAGAGCACAGAGTGCAATATTGATACTAGCCTTGGCTAGCCAGCACACTCAGTAATTACCAGGAAGTAATTAAATACTTCAGCATACACTGTACAAGGCTGCTAGAAACTCAAATAACTCCACATGCAGAGTAGCTACCTCAGCACCCACCAGACCACAGCTGCTATGAAAATGCCTGTGTGCGGCATCCTGTGGAGATAAATATGAGTAACTGCTGTGACCACATCACTGTATAATGCTGCCCCCCATCTCAGGTTTAAAGTCTCTAGAGCAATGCTTTCCCAAGCTCTGTGGCCCTTTCAAAATTATTTTCTGCATAGTTTTATTCCATAGTTTGTACCCATTACCCCAGTTCAAAATGATTTTGCAATAGCTACCTGAAATAAGTTCAATTAAATAGCATTCTGTGAATGCTACAAATTCAAAATTACTACATGCTGTTGGTCTAAAACTGCACACCACGTTTCAGTGAGCAGCCTGACAAATACGAGCACAGAAGCTCTTGGAAAGCACAAGGCAGCTTGTAAGATTTCTTATCCAGTGGGAAGATGAAGGCCACAAGTGTGTGAACAGCAAGTAAAATCCAAAGGTAAAAGCAAACTCTTTAGGAATCACTTTAAGTTCTGCAGGTACAGGGAAAAAAATCCCAGCGGTAATTCTTGGGATGAACCTGGCAAGTGTGATCTAAGAGCTGACACCCTATTTAGAAAACAGTTCAAAAGTCTTGACTTAAATAGCACTGATATTCATTAAACTCCATGGCCTGAAAACATCAGATAGGTGACACCACCTTGAATATGGTTTTTCATTACAGAGAGAAGAGGGGGAGGAACGAGCCTTGGTGTCAGAGTGCAGGAGATCATGGCTCTATTTTTGGCTGCACCAACTTTAGGTGACCTGGTCAAGCTTTACAGAAACTCTTTGTGCTCCCTCCTCCGCTGTAAAGAAAACACTGCTTGACTTGCAAAATTTATTTATATTGTCCTTGCAGTTTTAGGTGTATGTTTAACCTAGATACAAAACACAACATGAAATTTAAATAAGGTATCAAAGCAGCTCCTGGGAACTGGCTGAGCAGTGCTAAACCAAATTAGGTTTCTGTTGGCAGTTGCCTGTGTTGTTTCAGAAGTATTTGACAAAGCCTGGTGAGAGTCTGAAGGGGGGAGCACCCAGGAAAGCTAAAATACAGACACCTCCATATCCAGGTGATTTACAGTGCAAGCAGGGTATAAACATCAATATAAGTGACCCCAGCTATGAGATGAGACTGGAGGGAGACAACAGTCATTAAAAGACTGAGGAAACTGCGTAAGATGACAACACAGATCTGTGGCACAACTTGGCTTTGAACCCAGGCTTCTCATGTCCATCTTCTGTCTGGCCAGGGAATTGTATTTCAGAGGTCCCTTAGGAGAGCTGTTCAGGTTCCCTAGCAAGGAATTTCACTCTGCTACATCCTCGCTCTGTTGCAAAATTTAGAAAAAAAAAAAAATACATCAGCAACTCTCGCTCTCTACAGAGTTTTGGTCTTGCTTTGTACTAAAAATATCCCTCCTTGTTAGGCTTTGCAATCCTGAAAATAATGGTGTGATTTTCAGCAGTAGCACTGTTTGGACATGAAGGGACAAAAAGGAAACAGTGACCTCCACACAAAAACATTTTGGAGCACTCTAGATTCCACAGTGTGCTTTTGGAAACTAATTTTAAATTTCATACCTGGGATATTTTCTGTACATTTCCCATTAGATGAATACCCAGTATAGATTTTATTACTCTACAGTCCTGCTATTCAACAGATGGCTGTTTAATGGAGCAGTGTGGTCTATTTTCCATAGTACAGTCTGTTAACAGAAACACACAAACAGGAAAATTGAGGCCCAGCTGAGTGGTTGTTTGAAGGGCCTGTGTTGGCTTTGGCAAAGGCTCCTTGCTGCTTGCATAGCAAATCAATTTCAATAGGTGGGAGCAGAGAGTTTCATTCTCTGTTTACGAAGGATCAGGGCAATTCTTACACATTAAGCACTTACAGAAATTTAGTCCAAGTGCCAGTCTGGCACTGATCTCATTCTCAAAAGCACTTGTACCCCTGACAGTTGAGACCATTCCCAGTCAGGGCCATCTAGGAAGGCTGGATGTTTGCTGCTGGGTTGAAATAGCATGGCAGGGGATGCCTCAGCTTAAATTCAATTGTGTTACTTCAACAGCATTGATAGGAAGGATTCCACATAAACTGAAGAGCTTGGGGCTCTTTATCTGCTTATATAACAAGGTTTTGTTGACCTTGAATATGACAAGTTGTTCATTTTGCCATCTAGGAAATGGAAGCATGGCTTTAAGAAAATAAAGATCAACAAAGAGATGTCATTTCTTTTACACTGCTCCCTCCCCTCAATGTGCTAGTTCAAATGTTCTTATGAACTATTATTTTTATTTAAAATTCTCAATACACAGACTGAAAATTTGAACACAACTTAATAGAAAGTAGTACTCCTTTTGTATTTCTGTGAAAGCATAATGCAGGAGAAAATTACTCCTCTGTTTGAATTAGAGAATTAGCATCTAAATATAGTACAAATTTTAATTTAGTAGGGTTTAAAATAATCTCTTCAATGTCTTGCTTTCATTCCCACTACATTTGATAGAGCTTTATGAGTTTTCCAGTGCTGCACACTCTCTTCCAGTTGTCTTACAACTACAAGTAGACCTGTTTAATCCAAAACTCAGAGCAACTATCACAATTCTCTCATTTTCAAGCTTACAAAAATGTGAGGGCAAATTTATTTTCCTTTTATTTCCCTTGATCAGAGGGTTAATTCCAGTTGAGTGGCCTATTGAGCTAGCCTAGAGACAAAACATCCTCTCCAGGGGAAAACAGGAAAAAAAATGTTCTTAAGAGGATGATCCTGAAATCCATGTTTCCCCTACAGCTGTTCTGACTCCATGTATAGGTTTCAAACTAGTACCTTATGCCAGGAGGTTTCTGTTTCCCCTCAGCACCAGCTACTCTCATCAGAACCAGCTCAGACAGGGTTCTTACATCACCTGTTCCTCTCAGGAATCATTTTTTGTATTCTATAAAGCAGCAGTAGTTCTTCCTCATCCTTCATACAGTAGCAGTTCTCCCCAATACTGGCACCTACCCTTCTAAATTTCTCCATGTCCTGGAGAGAGATTTCATTTTTCAAACTAACTGTAACTGCCCAGTGCACAAAGCTCAGAGGATCACAGGACAGAGACATGTCCCTTCCTCTTCCTCTCCAGGTCTCTTAAATCATCAGACAAGATTATCCTGGAATATTCAAGCTATAAGAGACTGCAGCCTGAGCCTGCTGCCAGACTGACAGCACACAGAGCTACCCTGCTGCTCAAGGTGCTACAGCACAAGCACAGCTCGACAGCAAACCACACATCAACGTCTAATACATGGCATTCAGCAGGTAAAGAAATCTGCAACAGGAACACGGAATTGCCAGCAGCAGAGCAGGGAAATAACACACAAGAGTCGACATGTCTCTAAGTAATTCAGTTTCAGCAAAAGAGCTGTACCACACATTATCAAGTATTTCAATGAAGATGGAGATAGACTAGATTTACAACTACTTAAGTAGATCCAAATATAAAGTGGTATTTCTCCTGGATCACTACTAAGATATATAATAAAGACTGTTTTATAACTCCCTTTAAAAGCTAAGAAAAGAATCAGCTAAATACAGGTAAGTGTCACAAAGTGGCTGACAGGGCGCAACAGCTAAAAAAAGTCTTTAAATATGGTAATCCCCCACTCTAGCCAGCAAGTCCTAACAGCCAATGGAAAACACCAGTTTAGCATTTTAATTGCACTTTTCTAATCTACAGCTAAAGGAGAAATGATCCTTTCGTCTATCGTTGGTATCTGTGTTCTGCATCTTCCACGAGCCCAGGTTGTCCTGAGGTCAGAAACGCTGCCCTGCTCCGAGGGAGCTGCCTGCACTGGGCTGCTTCTGCCCAGCTGCTGAGGACAACAGAGGCATTCTCCGTGAGAAGGGAGAAAAGGAAAACAAAATCAACAACTTCTACTGACTTTGTGACAATGCCACAGAACTTCTCTTCTGATGCCACTTTTCAAGACAATTAGATCAACAAAGAAAAGGGCTTTAGGACTCGAGTCAGACACTGGCTCTTCTTTGCTTATAAAGATACAGCACTACCCTTCTAGGAAAATTCCGCCTCAACTCCCAGCAAACAACTCAATTATTTAGGATGTCTGTGCACAGCTGGACAGCGGCAAATCGGCTCTTCAGACGCACGGGGCCAAAGCACAGGAGTGGCCAGAACTCGCTGGGCCGTTCCCGTCAGGTGTGGCTCCGAAGGAGGATTTCCTGCAGCCGCCCCGCTCCCAAATCCAGCCCTGCCCTGCCCTTCCCAGCCGGAGCCGGGCACTGTCGGCTCGCAGCTCCCCCTGGCGGCTGCGCCCCGCAGCGCAGCCCCGCGGTGTCCCCGGCTCACGGACAGCCCCGGGCTCGTCGCTCCTGCAGCCACAGCGTCCGGCACCGCCTCGGCACCAACAGCGTCTCCTGCCCAGCGGAGTCATTAACTCAAATAAATAACACAGGGCAGCGCATCTCCTGAGCTCCGCTGCCAGGGAGGTGCTACAAGTTCACCCTTATGTCAAGCTGCTGTGAATAATGGAATTTGGAATATCATTTGATCACTGCACTGAGGAAATAACAATTCTGCCTTGATTAAATTTCAATACGATTTGAAGTTCTGAAATAAAGTGCACACCTAATCTCGGCAAACCCATCTGAAAACCTGACCAAACGAGCTTAAGGACTAGGACAGTCAGGAACAGTCATCACCATCAGTCTCTAAGGCTGATGTAGTGCAAACTAGAATTTCTTTTGTTATCTTAAGAGTATACAGCTAAAAAACAAAGCTGTCCTGAGCACCACTGAAGGTCTCCTAGAGTCTCACTTCCTAAGGACAAGAGAAAACAGTGACCTACAAGGTCTGGTTCAACTGCTCCAGCTATTTCTGGAATGCTGTGTCCTGCCTAAACGCAATACTGCAATTTTAGGAGGCATTCACAGGTGACACAAGGTGAGATTCATCCAGAAAAACAGAAGTGCCAACTGCAGATGTACTTTATGTATGAATTGACTTGAGGTAGGAATCTTGTGTGCTGGCCTGTTACATCCACACTACATCTATTTTGCATGAGAGCCTCTTAGTGCAGCCAGGAAAGATGAGCCAGGGTGTAAAAGCATTTAATTTGTCTAGCCTGGCATGCGTGTCTATGTATACGTGCATATATGCACTAGGAAAGAAAGTATGTCAAGAAAGGGAAGTATGGCAATTTACATTCACTCACTCCAGAGGGGAGTGGGAGCAAAGAGAGGAAGAGGTTTTAATGCCCAAGAGGGATCCATGTCCTTGAGCTCCAGTGAGGTCCCTGTGCAACACTGAAGCCTGAGCTCCAGAAACCCCTCTCATCCATGTGCTGCTAAGCGTGGTGAAGCCCCCACACTTAGAGGGTCAGGAGAGACACGAAGGCTGCCAGTGCAGCCTGACCAGTGCAACATGACCAGTCTGCACCACTGTAATAAGCAGCAGGAAAAGACTGAAAATAAATGATTACAGCCCTCGCTTACTGTCCCCAGTTTCCTTTTAAAGAGGAAACACTTAAGCAGGGAGTTGGATGCGTGTGCATGGCTGGTGCAATACCTGATTAAGGTGTCAGCAAACCTGGGGGTGCAGCTCCCTCTAGCCTGAGCCTCAAATCCACTCTGCTTCAGGTGTTCTGCTCACCCTGCCTTTGAGAAACGTTTGGATCTTATTAAGGTCACCAGTAATATAGGCAGATTCCAAATAAAACTGAAGTAGTATATTTTTCCAAATAGTATCCATTCCTTTTCATTTTTTTCCAATTTTCTACCCTTCCATTACTTCTCTCAATCACAATCCACAGGTTCACTGATGGAAAGTCCGACATACAATACTGAAATCAAGCTGCATGCTGATCAATGCCAGCAATGAAAAAGCAATCTTCACAAGATACTTAGGACAAAACCCTGTGTGATCAGCTCAGAAAGTACTTTAAATGTTTAAATGTTTTCAGGTTCAATTATTTTTCCATCTAAAATCATACATTAGGTCACCTGTGGCAGTAGTTCATGAGTGTTTTGCTAATGAATTACAGTCAGACAAGGAGCCAAGGGCACAAAAAATGGAGCAGTTATTAGTTACACAGCTCCGAGCAATCTCAATTGACAGGTATAGCCAACAAAATTCTTCTAGCAATATCGCTGCCGTCACACCATTAGATGGCAGCAAATACCTGTAAGTTAACACAGGGCAGGCGTTCAGAACACTGAACCAGGGTGACAAGTGTCCAACGCCAAATCCTTCAAACTGCAAATTCAGTTCTCATCAGCCCCAGGTCCCGAGGAACTCTGAGAACCTCTACTTCAAAACAAGCAAAAAGCCAAACCAAACCAACCAATCAAAACTTAAATGAACACATCAAGCATCATCCAAGGCCAAACCACAAAGCAAAGGACACACATGTCTTAAAGTGACATCAGAGGGGAGTTCCAAGGCCACCAAGTGATTTATTGACATCACAAGAGCTTTGTTTGTCACTGCCTACACAGTGCACTCCATGGCTGTTTATGCTTTCTGCCCCCTGCTCCTCACCCTCCTCCTGCAAAGATTATGAGTTTGTGTAACTCCTACAACTATGCTGCTTTTTAGCATTATTAGCCAGAATTTTAGGGTATTATGGGTGGATTAAAATTAAACCTGGCTGGCATATTTTCCTGATAAGAGAAAGAAACAGAATCATCTTTTGAAGAATGATACTTTACTTTCCCTTTGAATCCTTTTCCTTTGGTTTCACTCAGCAGGTTACAGTGCAATCAGGTCACTGCAACACAAAGGTTACAGTGAAATAAGGGTGAAGGATTTTAAATGACTGCTGGTATAAAATATGATATTCAGCAGTATGGAATAGGCTGACTGCATCCCATTGCTTGACATCACATCCTCAGGGCTTTCATTAAAGGCTACTGAACACATGGATCATAAATTATCACATTTTATTTCATGGACCAGAACAATTCAGCTCTGCTAGAAAATGCAGCTGGAGGCATGTCAGCACTAGAGGGGGGCAGAGCACCACAGCTGAACGCAGAGTGTGTTCCCTTCGAGGATCCAGTTAGAAAAATCACTGGCCACAGGAACAATTCTGGATTCCCAGACTTACTGAACTACTATGGCATAAGTGAATGCAAGATAGCAATCTTGTTAGAAGAGATAACGAGCAATCTAGTTCGTTTCACTGATACCTGTCACTACATTTCACTAGTGCTTCAGAATCTCTGGGATTATCTAACTAGACAACTAATATTTACAAGGGATACAATAATTTTTGAGTTCCAGTACTTCCCAAGAGACATCCAAGAAGGTAAAAATCTCAAAAATACATCCCACCAACAACTGAGAATACTGCAAGATGGCAGAGATGCTGCTCAAGAAGACAATGCACATTATGCCAATACATTCTGAATATCCATTTGGGCAAAAGACCATTTTTCAAATTTTCATTTCAGCACCTGACACAACTTGTTACCTGGGTTAAAAGTCCCACATTAGAACATTAGAAACCATTAATTAAAAACACAGAGAAAATTGGTTAAAAAAGGGTAAGAATAAAATGGGTGGTATGCAGTAAGCACAGTTTTTTAATTACATAAGACCAGTTCAACCCATATGGAGTAAACTGCCAACCTACCTCCCTTCTGCAGCAGATAGATGGGCACAACATAGAGCATCACATGCTGGATGTAATAAATCTCCATTTCAAATGGAAGCTGTGGAATAAGAAAAATATTTGTAAGTATCTTCCATCACTAACAACCAAATTACAAGAAACAATTCTCTTTCTGACCCATGACAATGCCTTCAGTTCAGTTATTTTATCACCTATATATATTAATAAACATTAATGGTCAGTATCTTGAAAGTGCAGCTAACTGTACCCATTCCATCCCCTTTCACACAAACACAGTACTTGCAGTAGGCAATTCCCAAAATTAGCCAGAAGCACAACAAAGAAGGAATAATGTAAGATTGCTCTTTTCTTTTCTAGTATAAATTACCAATAACAATACAAACCCCTCAAGTAATCAAAGCAGAAAATACGCACACCCCACAACATGGAAGCCTTTTTAGAAAGGAAAGGTACTTGCTACCTTGTGACAGAACTCTATGAGTGAGGTCTTTTATATATAAAAGTATATAAATACAGATATGCAAGTAATCACTGAGGAGGCCTGTGCAAAAAATCAAAAGCCCCAATTCATAGCAATCTCCACACACGTGTGGAACTGCTAAGCTTGACCAAGTATAAATTAAAACATAAAATGCCCAGTAATTTATTGGTTTTAAAGAAAAGCTGCAGAATTATGTGTAAACAAGTTACCAGTTAGTAGTAAATCAGGTATTTCTCACCTGCTGCCAAATTTTGGGTAATTACAATTAATCATTTGTGTGTTTAGTTGAATTAGTGTAACTTAGGAGAGAAGTCAGACAGTGAAAACAATACTAAAAATAACTTGAACCACAGCATTGAAACATTACAGAAATTTCTACATTAACAGAAGTAATGAGAGATTGAAAGAGTTTGGTTTTCTTTCTAAACAGTAGTCAAATAGTTGGTAAATAACAGCCATCTTTTAAATTCACCTACAATTCTTATATCCTATTTTGAATGTAGAAGATGCTAAAACCAAGAGCTGGATTCTGCTAGTCGTGGCATCCCCCCCCGGACACTGTCTTTGTCCTGCTGGCAACCTCCAAGGTGGTGAGCCAACTCCTGGGGGGACTAAGCTATAAAAACCCTTTCATACAATCTGTTGGGTTATTTTATTCCAAGTACTCTGTACCAAAACAAACCCAAGCAAAGTGACAGTATGCAAAAGCAAGAATTTCATCAAAATTGTGAGGTTTCCTGAATCGGAACCTTTCCTGCTGTCCTTTGTTGAACAACACACAGAGCAAAGTGAGGGAATTAAAATAATTTGGAATAGTGCTAAAGCAGTTTTCCTAACTGGAGAAAAAGCTGTACCTCTCCCACTTCAGAAACAATTGCTCCTGATATAAACACCAGAACATGAGGCACTCACTCCTGCCAAGGAACATTCTCCATTTATCTGTGGTGTCAAAAGGGCTTCCTCAGCCATGGAGTTGTGAGGGTCTGTTACACAAACATTGTGCTAGGACACTCCTGAGAACAGAGTAACAGTTGTTATGCTGCAGTAGTGTTGACAGTATTTTTTTGTGTGCAAAACAAAACATCTTTTTCCCACTGTAAAAGATGGCTTGTTCTGAATCCTGGCTGATTATGCAAGTGCATTTCCTGCTATAGAGCTGCAGAGCTGCTGTACAACCAAGCGCTCCAGTTGTACAGCCAGGCTACAACAAACAGAAAATGTAAGTTGTATTGAGCAACTCGCTCACCTGGATCTTGTGCCTTGTCTATAAACAGTTTCATCAATAAAAGACTCACTCAAATAGCATAAGCACCTTTCACGTGCAAAGAGAAACCGGAAATGAAGACAAGGCACAATGGATCACCCATCAATCTAGGGTTGAAAGAACCTCATGCTGAATACAAGTAAGACTTCACATTCAAACTTAAACCAGCTACTGTCCAAAGAGAACAGCGAGGTCTTTCCATGCACTGAACTAAGCTTTAGAAAACTCTCCTCAAGGCAGCAGTAGAGTGGAGCCAGAAGTCAGATATTCATATTAGTTCCCCCCAAAAGAGTATGGGCATAACACTAATTTAGATTAAAAACTCAGACACAGAAGCTGGTTTTCAGTGGGCTCACAGGTTAACACTTTGCTCTATTTTCTGACAGTAGCACTCCTCCCTCTGTTAATTATTTATATCTTGGCTCAAGCACTGTACTGTGCAAGAGCACCTCCTCCATCATTCTCTACAAAGACTGCGGAGTGGCAGGAAATGAATAGAAGGAATTTAACTCCCAGATTCTGGTCCTTCCTGTAGCACCTCTAGCACACAGGCTAGCAAACACCAAATGTACGGTACCAGCCACCTTCTTAGACCTTATCGGTAAATAACACACCCATACCAGTTTAATGCACACAGCATGAACAACTGCCCAAATATGCACAAACCTTGGCTTTATAACCTACAGCCACCCAAGCACAATCTCCCAACATCCCCCAACTGTTCCTTTGTTTTCCCTTGTGCCAGTTCGATTAAGCCAGTTTAGGGATGACAATGTGCTACCACAACCTATTCCATTTTGCTGTGCAGGCACAGCCATTACAAGCAAAGGATTTAGGGCAGTGAATTATTACTCTAACAACCAACAACAATACCACAGCCGATGACTGGAGCATGCACAGGATGTACTCACAATCCTGCTCCTAACAGATTTAGAATGTGTACCTCTCAGGCCAAATAGTTCTAATAATAGAATATAGCAGCTTCTGGAAACATCAAAACTGCACCATCTCAGCCACCTGAGCTGACACCCATGCGTCCAACACCTTTGGGACATGTCCTGTTTTTTACTTTATCTATATCAACATTTTCAGGACATCAGCTTGCAAAAAATCCCCACTTTTACACTAGTAGAAAGGCTTTCCTTTAAAATCTGATTAATGCAGTATGAAAGCTCAAGCAAACCCAGTTACTTTCCAAACAGTTGGAGCCTTTGTGGCAGTTAAATGAATTTACATGCACAACCAGGTTATCAGGACCTACACTGTGCACCACAGAATACAACTACAGAGTAAAAAAAAATATTTTTCTACTCCTGTGTATCCTCTTATAGCTTGCTGGCTCCCACTTGGAAGCCTAACAAACCAATTCCCTCAGCATCATCTTTTCCTTTATTTCTGAAAGGGTAAAAAGAACTAACAAAAGAGCTGACTAAATAAGAAACAGTTTTATCTTTATCCAATGCCTGTTCCAATGCACAGAATTTAATTCCATGAGCACATGGCAAATAATGCAGCAAATAACTGGAGTCTTTAGGTGCCAAACAAATACAAGTGGGTGCATCTGTTGTTTAAGTCTGTTAATTGTTGGCACCCCCACATCATGCCAAGGCAGGAAAATATTTTCTTGGAAAGAACAGAACAGACTGACCTCATCTTTCAGGCTACATTTTTTTGAACACTATCCCAGGTGCCCATTATAGTCCAACAAGATTTTTAACTGCATAGTTTAGCATAGTTTAAGTGAAAGATTAAAATGACAGAAGGCAGAAAGTTCCTACTGTAGTTTCAGTGAATATCTCAACTCTCTATTTCCACTGTCAATACACTACTATTTAAAAAGAATTTTTAAATTACTGAGGTTTTAAAACAAACAAACAAAAAAAACAGATTCATTACAAAGAAATGGGAGCCGTGAAATTATGCCAGAAGCTTCCACTTCAGGATAATTTAGCATATATACAGAAAGAATACTTTCAATGCATTAAGTAATGTAATTTGTAGTAAAAACTCAACTCTAACAGATTGTGACATAAAATGTAAGAAGTGTTCTGGAAATTACTTTAACTCTTACAACCCATACCCTGATACCCGCTAAAACATCCATCAGCTGCTGAAACAATGATTTTCTCTCATTCTGAATGACTGAATCAAAAGTTTTTCACTTGAAAACCAGAGCAGTCAGCTCAGACAAAATTAATGAGGTATTTTTTTAATTCCTACTAGGTTTTTCCTGCTAGACATTTCCTGCTTTCAGGACAATGTTGGTGTTAACAACCACAGTGAGTTGTGGAGCAGAATGTGTGTCTGCCGTGAGAAAATCTGGATCAAGGCAGTGCTGTACAACATCACCCACATTATCCCGTGCCAGAAGAAACATGGAAAAGTGGAAAGTCTGGCAAGCAGCTGTTAGGCCAAAAATATCGTAAGTTGTAATTATCCCAAAAATATTTACTCTTGGACATTATCTTTTGGCTCCTCTGTTCCCAGTTACGGGGACAATTTTATAAGTAGTCTGTATCTTTCTTGTTTAATCACCACTGCCCTAATATGAATGAGATCTGTGATAATGGCAGAGAAAATACAAGCTAATGATTTATTAAATACTTCAACATTTTTTCCTTCAAAGGTTACCCAGAACAATTTTGTCATGCCTAAGGCTGTATTTACATAAAAGCTAGATGGTTTTAAATACAAAATAGAAAGAGTTATTCTTATCAGGAAAACAACACTTGTTTTATTCATTTGTTGCCTCTTCAACAACACCAAGTTTCAATAAAACATAATTGCAAACTGTACATAAGCATAAATTTAGCCTTAATTTTATTTAGACACTCAAGATTTTCAAATGGAGAGTCCCCCACAACAATTTTGTTAATAATATTAATTCACCCTCTAATATGGACATAGTTTGCTTAAATATAAAATACTTGTATCTATCTTTAAAAAGACATTAAAATAACTGCAACAACAGATTTTTGCAGATAAGTAATATGAAAAAAATTAAAAGCATCTAGTTATATGTGCATATACATATACACACCCTCTACATGCGTATGGAAAGCAGCTCTTGAAATAATCCTTGGAAATATTTCATTTGACTCACTCAAGATAGCTTTTCTTACCTTTAACTCTTAGTGGGTTTAAGAATCTCACTAGAACACCAACAGGCTGATTTTTTTTGTCCAGGAGACTGAAGGTTTACAGCAGATTTGGAAACTTGCATGGGAAAAAGAAATCTGCTGTGCCTCATCTTGGGGGAGAGGGGATGACAGCCAACAACAACATTTGGCATTCTCCAGGCCTGAGGAATCTTACATTTACATAGAGTCTGAAAAGTCTGAAACTGAATTTTGACCACAGGCCACAAGGTTAACATGTGAAAGCCTCTTTCACAGCCATCAAATTTTCCGTCCATTAATGGCTAGAAAGGAACTAACACTCAATACAGCAGTGTTGCCTTTTCACACTGAGTTATAAACACCCAAGAATCCAAGATTGGTATTCCGGCTCCACTGTAGTGACCAGAAATCTACAGCCTGGTAAAATGAACTTTAAAAGGCCAAGCAAAGCACACACCTGACATCTCTTCAAAGAAAATCTTTTAGAAATAAATAAAAAATGAGGAGGAAAACCACAGTACGCTCACCAGGCGTGTATTAACAACAGGAAACAGCAATGCTAAGAGGGCCCCATTCAGCATATGCATCTGCAACCTAGGAAAAGAGACGGGATATTATTTTCATAGATGGAAATAAAATGCAATATTATCATGTATTTTATGTAGTGTATCTCCAATAAAAGGCAGCAAAACACTGAAAAATTCTTCTGACTTGAACCCTAATTAAGTCACTATTAAATACAGTGATACACCGTTAAATGCAATAACCTGGCCAAAACCTATCTTTAAATACACACTTAAAGAATTTCCTAAAGTAGGACTGCTTTCTATAATGAGCTTTGGATTCCTAGAAAGCCTGGTCTGCCCATAATCCTGTTCATGATGCAAGCTGCTAAATAGTTGGAATTCTGCTGTTCATTTGTCTTCCAGAGCTTTAAATAGCATCTTTGATAAAGGGTTTTACTCCCGTTTAATGCTGTGCATGCACAGCTTCAAAATAAAGCTTCAGGAAATTGAAAGAAGCCCCTGAAATAAAAGGCAAAATGCAACAGCAAGTCCTAAGCAAAGCACAAGGCAGGAAAGTAGTATTATACACTGCATTTTGTATAGCTGTCAGTCATCTATTTCTGAACTACTGTTGGATCACAGGAACAGAAAATTAGTACCAGAACTGTTTCAGTCTACTTTATATCAGACACAAAGTAAAGAATAAACTGTCTCCCACCACTGTCTGTCAAACTCTTAGGAATTTAAAAGTAACTTGAAGGGGGGAAAAGGCATTACAATTTTAAAACAGATTTTCAAACATAATTGATATGCTGTCAGGGTGTTAGAAAATAGAAATACCCATTCTGAAAAACAATAAATATTGTGGCCTCTGCTCTACTACTGGTCTTTAGCAAAGATTTCCTGCACATGCTTTTCACACTCTCCAAGATGAAGATGATAATACAGGATCTCTGTTCAGCATAATCCCTGCACAAATCAGGAAGAGCAGGGAAAGATGCAGACAGACTGTATGAGGCATTTCCCCAGCATCATTTTCCAGTAAATGCCTAGACTAAGACAAGGAAGAGAAGAGTTTAATGCCACGACCTCAGCTGCACACCGGGCTCTGCTGCTGCAGCCCGTCAGAGCCTCCTGCAATCACAGACTCTCGTGGCTCCTGAAGGCAGCAACAACACACAGTATTTTAGAAAAGACTGCACGTATTTGAGAAATACCCAACCAAGCCAGCGAGAATTTGCTTTGCTTATTTAACTTTACCTATCCACAATTTTGAAATTAGACCCATACTGCCTGCAAGGCCTTCAGTGAGGCCCAGTTACGAATTTTTACCGAGTGTGGTTAAATGGTTTGAGGCCCATGGCACAAATTACAGCAGCTCATACACTAATCTATATTAACTCCCCTGTTACTGAGCTAATTCCCATTCATAAGCCAAACCCAGCAGCACACAAGAACTGAGGATAAGGGGTCCGACACCCTGATTTAAGCCCTGACCCTTTTCAAGGTGTCATTTTTCAATTCAACCAATACTCCTTTCCAGCTTGATATTTCACTTAATATTTTATAACTTAAGCAGTGATTAACCTCTAAAATACATTGTGCAAGTAGACAGAAATTCAGTAAGGAAGAGGTATTACCTGAAGAGAATCATTGCAGTCCGACATGGGGGGCAGGCAAGAAGAAAAATCTGAAATGTTAGAAACAAATTTAAATTAATGATAATGGCCTCTTTTAGAATCCATTTTCTAAATCTTTCCTACCCAGTTCTCTATGTCACAAATCATTTCTAGCCAGAAGAAGTGTTTTACAGCAGAGCTAGAAGGGGCTAAAAATCTTTACCAAATTAAAAGGTCTCCCATTACCTACCTACATAGGAAAGGATTTAAGCAGTATGAGCAACACTGAGGGTTCAGCTTCTACCAGTGCCTACAAAACCAGTCAAATTCTAACCAGTTGTTATTGGCATTATAAAAGGTCTCTCAAAAAGCAGATTACTGTATTACCAATCATCTTCTACAGGAGTTCCCTTAGCCCTCAATCATGGCAAGGTCCTTGCTGTGCTAAATATCAGCATTTACAACATCCCCACTGCCCTTCCCTTCACCAGGGCCAAAACCTCACACAATACCTTAACAAACTTAATATTAGCAAGTCTTACTCTAGATATGAGGAGTTAATACATAAAAGTTCCGTAATAAAAGTTCTTTTTTTTTAATGTTGTCCACTACTGCAAAGAAGAGACTCTGGTTTACTGTTCAGGAAGTATTTCAACGAAACATGGATCACTGTTTTTACTGCTGTTCCTAAAATAAAGTCACAATACATTATTTCAATGCCAACCAACAAAACAAATTATCACTGAATCACTTCAAGTGAGAACATCTGGAGAATATGTCTGCTTTGTGGATGTCAGATTGGAAAATTCACCAAATGTGTTTCTTTCAAGTTGTTGCAGGGCTGGAAAGAGGCCTCCAATGGATACTGAAATTAATCACTACCAGACCATGTATTTGCAGCAATAGTAGGAGTGTTGAAATCTGGATCATACTATTGAGGCCTTTTATACACACGGGGCTTCCTGTCATTAATATACAAATACATGTACAGATTGCAAATATATTATTTCCAGGTCAAGTTCTTAATATACAAACATCCGTATGTTCATTCAAGTCAGTCTCAACAACAGCTTAGAACACTACACACACTCAAATTGTTTTTCCCAAGTCATACAACACTAACAAAGGCACAGCAAGAGAGGCAGCAATTAAATTTAATGGACTGTACCTCAAGACACTTTCTTAGTGAATACTGTTAAAATCCAATCAGAGTTTCTCTGCAGTCTTGCATTTAAAAAGCAAGCAATCTCAACTCATTAGGGCAGGTTAAGGAGGAAGAGAACAAAACAGATGAATTATTAGAATCCACTAATGGATGTTTTGCTGTGCTAACGGAAACAAAGAAAAAAGAGTACAGGCCAGAAAAGCCTTATGAGAGCTCCATATATCACCTTGCACGTAGGACCCATACAGCTTCTGGGAAAAGTATCTAACACTTATTATATTTCATTATTCCATTGTTGCATATTTTGGAGTAAACTTTGTTTATTAACCACAGTTCCCTGAATTGTGGGCTATGTTTTCCCTTTTTTTGGAGACCATAAATATCTTGCACAGCTCTCCTGTGATAAGTATTTTTCACATACTACCTGCATGCATTAGTCAAACTTTAAACACTTCATGTCGTAAGTTTGCAGAAAGAGATACGATATCTAGAGTCTCACTAGTTCATCTAGAGTTTTAAATTTGATTATTTTATTATTTCCTTAAATTTAGAAAACTGACAGGAGATATAAGTTACTGTTGAAGCATAGTTAATACTTCCATGAAACAAATTCTTCTCTTCCAAGAGAGAATTCCTTTTTAATCTCCTACGTCTTAAAAAGAAAAAAAAAAACCCTATACATTGACCTTTTTCTCTGTACACACAAAATAAACAAATCATAAATATGTCTTAATCACATTAGACCCTTCTTTTTCTAACACACTGCACAGTACTCCAACGTGGCAGAGCAGAAGCTGCAATCCAAGTCTAGGTACTGTCTGCTGCTCAGCACCGAGGATTAAAACAGCTCACATTTAAAAAAATGGCACTGTTACAAAGACTGAGACGGACACACCAATTTAAATCACTTCCCTACCATAGAGACAGGCAAAGAACAGAACAAGATTCAAGCTGATTATTTTTACTTTGACTCTACTGAAAGAAAAAGTTTCAGAACCTGATGAGGGGAAAAACAAATGTTTAACATTTTTAAGCACGAAAATCCCTCTGTTAAAGGGATCTTTCAGAAAATAAGCCTGACTTCCATTTTTTATGACAGCAGAGAAATTGTAATCAGACTGTTTATGCTAAAAGTTTAGGATCATGGATGAGATCTTCAAATGCTTCAGCTTTAGCAGTTTAATATCAATACTTTCTCTCTAAATATGTAGATACTTGCCATGATAAACAAATCTCAGCTCCTTAAACGGAAATTTTAGAGGACACACTTGTATCTGATTTTCAAAGATCTGTATAAAATGTGTCATCATTGAGCTCAGAGTAATCAGCAGTCTTTAAACACAGTTCACAGCAGACAAGCTCATAAGCTCCAACACAAGTGTTCCCACACTGATCCCATAATCCTACTACTTTTCACTGTCATACTGGAAATCCAATCCTTTTTCTTGCAGGAGGGAACAGCTCTGTTCCGTAAACCAAAGAATCCCGTGTTAAATCCACAGCACGGCTGTGCAGAGCTCCCAGCCTCTGCCCTCCAGCAGAACTCCGAGTTTTGAGGCACGGGGGCTCTCAGAGCCCCCAGCCCAGCAGGCACTGCAGAGCTCCAGCAGACACAGGCGGTGTGCAGGGCAAAGCGTGGTGTGCAGGGCAAAGCACAATGAAGGGGCTTCTCCTTGCCCAAGGCAGAACAACTCAGTTTTCAATTCAGAAGAAACACTAGGAAACAACTTCAATGTCCCCCCTTCTTCTGATGGATCTGTCACCTGTTATATTTTCATATTACAAATGAAAAAACCACCCTCAAAAGTATTTTAATTTTGACACTAATTTTCAGTCGGTACACTGAGGCAGAGAGTGCAGACAAAATTTGTTATGAAAGGCTTTTCTTCTACCAGTCTTAGCCCTGCTGTGACAGAAACAAGCATAACAAAGATCATCTTGTTTGATCAAAACCCTAAAGAGACAAAAGACAATTCAAAAGGTAGCAGGGAAGAACAGAGCAAGTCACACAATTCCAACCATTCCAGATGAAACATCACAGCAGCACTCGTGGATCAATGGGAACACTTAGAGATGTCTGAGTAGCTGCTGGCAGAAGCCAGCTGAGCACACTACCCCAAAAACCCTGCACCTGCAGCACATATTTCATTTACCTTTCACAACAGCAGCCTGCCTGTCCCCGAGCAGCCTGTTTGATTTAGTATCTCCTTGCAGCAGACTGGAAACACATCCTTTTCAAACATTCCAGTCATGATCGCTTAACCAGATAATAAATCGACTGGTTTACTGTACTATTTGAAAATGAAAACTTGAAGAGGTTATATTTTAATTTCTACTGGCAATGTTCACAACAATGTGAAAAATTCATGGAAACTGGATTAATTCAAAACTGGAATTAATTTAAAAAAAAAGAAAAGAGATAGAGACAGGCTTTAATATATCTGCATTGAAATAAAAATTTTCCTGTTACGTCTATCAAAGTACTCTCCAGAGCAGAAGAGATTAAAAGGTATGTTTAAAAGGCTAAGATATAGTAAAGTACACTTACCTCATGGGGGTAAGTTCAAGTGTACTGTACTGTATTTGTGAAAATCATCCATTTTCCCTCACAATAAGGCAAGGAACATACAAGCAGATGGAAAATTTAAAAGATTTTGTCAATTAACTCTAAAATTAATTTTTAAATAAGTTCAAAACAGTCATCCTATCATTTATCAGAAAGCAATAATTTAACAACTCCATCACACAGCTTTGAATCAGCATTTCTTTCTGTACAAACTATCAAGTCAGCACAAAACAACTATCACTCAAAAGCCATCACTTGCCTTCTAAAAAGAAATTTAAATAAAAATAAAAATCATATCTCTGGGTTGACAAGTTCAGATTGCCAAACCCAGGAAAAAAAATAAATAAAAAAAAAGAGATACCAAGAGATGTTACATTCTAATTGCTAAATAGGGGCAAGTTGAATGTATCTAAAATTTTAACATAAAAATCACTGCTGCCTTACTGCAGCTGTCAGACAGGTTCAGGGATCAATGTGTCCTGTGTTAATTTAGTGCTAAGGATACTCATGATTCAAAGCAACACTGCTGGCAGAGCATTAAGAAATACTACAGTAAAAGTAGTTTCTGTGTTATATAAACCAGACTCTGGACACAAGGAGCTGCCTGTCCCTGCTTCCAACCTCCCAGCTTCCAGTTCTACCCAGGGATGGAAGAATTGCAGCCAGTTGAACAGTTTCCATCCTCTACAATCGAATGTATTGTAAATTATATATGTTCATTGGAACATTCTATATTAGTCTCCCCTTCTACAGGCTGAGTTTGTTTACTCAGCAAACCTATATTCACCCTCTTTCCTTTCAGAGTCTTAGGTGAAAGATTTCTAGACTTCTCATACCTCAGGATTAATTATTAACATATGAGTCAGGTCTTTCTAGGAGTGCATTAGCTGTCACACCTTACGAATTAGTATTTCAGAGGTCACCAAAGTTACTTTTCCATTTTCTCTAATTACTGTCTACACCAGCCCTTCACAAGTAGTGGGTTACTTCACTCCCCATTCTTAAATCAGTGCTTAAACAAAACCTGACCATCAAAAAAGTATCTGAGATAAAAGAAAAAACAGGCTGAGTTTAAAAAAATAAATTTGTAAGTCCAATTTCTTAAGAAAATTTAATTTACACTGAATTTAGATTAATTTGCATCTCCATCTGTCAGTGACACGAGTTCACAAGAAGATTCTCACGTGCATATTCACTGCTGTTACTTTTCCCCTGAGCAGGATTCTTTGTATCAGTTTTCTGCAAAAGCAAACTCATCATAAAAAAGTCCTGCTCTACCTCAAGTCACCGATACCTTACTTCTCATGACAGTTAAAAATTCCTTAATTTGTAGGATTTTACAACAGAAATTTGTAGTCTTTAAAAATACAAGATAGTTAAGTAACTACAGCCAACTTTTACCAAAGAAATAGAAACAGTAACACAATCCATAAAAAGCTCAGGCACACAACCTTGTATTCCTGATAATTTAAGTTGGCCTTTTACAAACCAAGAAAGTATTGCAATACAAACCATTAAATTTACTTGACACTAATTACTTAACTATCTGAATACACATAAACCCTCCCCAAATCAATCTAAAGCCCTGAGGAAGCACCACCAGAACCGTGAGTCCCATTACACTCTGCAGGTTTCAAATCCGTGGCACAGAACTCGTTCCTGGGGAACGTTCAAATTGCTGCAGGGACGTGGCTGCTGTACAACCCCTGCAGTAAAACCCATCATCTGTGACTGGGAGTGCCACCATTTACAGCAGGGCAAGGAGGCAGCAAAGAAGGGCTTCTTAGAGTGGAAATCATGAGATGAAAGACATCCCAACCCCTGGAATCTTTGAGGTCTCCATTGTAGTTACTGCTGCTGTTTAAATCCACCACTCCACTGAGATTCCTAATGGCCTCAGGCAGCTACTCCTGAAACATCAGTTTAAGTTACCAGCGAACAACTTACATGGAATGGTGTGTGAAACTGCCAAATAGGATAAAAAATCCATCCTAAAAATATATTACAGCCAACAGCAATACATTACAACACTGTATAGTACACTGAAACAATTATTAATAGCTCTGTTCAGGAAAAAAGGAAATAATCTAAACAGAAGAAAAAAGAAACAAAAAGAGGCCTTTATCTCCCTAATATGTTGCCCAGACTACCTATGTCACACTTTGAATGACATTTGCTTTAAATCTGAGATGATATCATCAAAACAAACCAATATCTGGTTACCTAATCATTCATTAGTGGCCTTTAGATGATAACCCTCTGTGTAAATATTTGGGGTTAGAGAAAGCTGAGCTTTTTCATTCACAGTTTCCAATCATGTAGCTCCTACTCCTGTTTCGAGAGCAAGATATCCCTTGTCAACTCCCCACTTGTTATATTCTTTTCTCCTAAGAATATTCAGAATAAATGAGAGAATTATCTAGGAATGCATTATAGCCCCAAGCATAGCAATATTTCCAAATTCTAGCAACTTCAAAACAAAGGCTTAAGCAAGAGCTTTAGACTCCAGTTCCTCAACTAGAACATTCACCAGCACCATTACATGTTCCTGTGGTCCCTATCACCTGCACTGAAACTTAGGATAAAGCATCACTGGCCAAATCTTGTTTAAATTAAAAAGGCTGGCCTATAAACTCTTCAAGCAAAGAAAACTGAATCACAGCCTTAGGACACATTTGCTATCCTCTTTATACTAAACAAAAAATTACTCTTATTTCTGACTAAGAATCCCTGCCTTGCCTCACACTAGTATTTCCCCATTTCTTTGCTATATTCTGGGATTTATTAGAAATAAACACAGTGGTGAAACAAAGTATACACAGTGTAAAAACCATCACAGAAAAGCTTTTCCTCCATCCTACATATAATTATTACACTAATTGCAGTATCAGTAAAAGCCTCTAAACTTCAGTTGACTGTTTTTTAAATACAGCAAAACCACTGCTTAAAAATAAATTGTAACAATTACGGAAAAACCTGAACCAGGGGCAGATTAAGCTATCCAAGCATGTCCTGGTGTTCTGAAATCCAGCCCAATGGTTCTGGAGCACTGCAGACCCAGGATAAAGAAACTGCTGGATTGTCTCCTGAGCTGTCACTTCCTATCGGTGCCCCTGAGGCTGCTATCATCCTCCTGCAAGGAAAATGCAGTCTTTTGCAAGAAATGAGGCTTGCCACTGAGAAACACTGGTGCTTTCAGTGCTTTAATTCTTTATCTGCCCTTTTTCACCACACACCAGCATGAATTTCCTCTCTAGCCATCAGCTGTAAGGGAAAGCATCACAAATTATCTTGCAGCTGTAAAAAGAAAGACCTGCGTTCAGAGACTTACATTTTGAAAAATGTATATATATATTCATTCATTCAATCCCTTTAATTTTAATTCAAGGTCTGGAAGGGACAGAATATAGAAAACCATACACAATTTAACTGATTCTTCCAAATATTACAAAGCATTTAGAAACCATGTACACAATTAAAAGAAAAAAAGGAGGAAGTAATTAATTAGATATATTTTGAGACACATTCCCAAATGATGCAGAACTCAGTCAAGGTATGTTTATTATGTAAGTTCTGAAAACAGCCCATTGTTCCCAAAAACACAGTAACTGCTTTTGCAGAGGACAGAAAGGACCCAGGTCTCTAAAGAAGCCAGAACAGGAAATAATGAACATAGGATTTAGTATTTACTGAACTGCAGATGCATTTAGCATGGTTTTAGTTATGCAAACATCAGACCAAGATCACTGGATGAAACTGGACTCCCCTATACTTCTTTCCACCTATTGCTTCCCCTTTAGTTTACTTCTCTTTGCCCAGAAAGATCACCAAAGCAATCACCCAGTAAAACAGGTGTTTCCTACAGACACATTTTCTTTATTCCAAACAAGTGTCAGTCCTTAACTGGCTGAAGTGCAATAATTCTGTGAAGAACTGGAAGAGAATTACAACAACTGACCTGCTGAAAATTTACCAGTGAGAAATGATTCTTGGAAAACTCATCCTAAAATAAAATAAAATTACAAAACTTGTTTTAAGATTGTTATTAAATCACAGTTCTGGAACAAGGTCTAGACATACTAAAGTTAAGTTCAAAATTTACAACAGTTTAAAATGAGAACTGGCTGTACCTATCATTTTAGGATTAAACTACTGTCATGTTTCTGCCACCTCCTCAAACAAAGTTTCAAGAAGCTTACACAGACATTTTAAATTTCTACACACCATAACCTTCAGTCAGTCAGTCATAACCCTCAGTGTCCAGAACTGAAGATCTTTATCAAAACAAAAACATTATAATCACACAGTCATTAAGGTTGGAAAGGACCTTTTGAGATCACTTCACCTTACCACTGCTACCTACAACCTTTGCTTTTTCCTTACTTTATTTTGTTACAAATTTCTCTTTTGCAATTAGCTCTGGGTCCTGGATTATATTTGCCTACACTTAAACACAATTGCCTGTTAACGCCATCTGAATGTCTTCATGACATCAAGAAACGCCTGTATTTACTCATTTCCATTAAGTCACCTTGATTGTGAACAGCAGGTTGCAAAATGTGTGTGTCAAATTACAAACTGGGGGTGCATGAAGAAATAATGGAAAACAAATTTTGGATGCAAATTCTAACTGCTCCTTCACTGAACCTCCACTGAAGAACTGCTACACGAACACAAGGGTTTTGATGGAAAATTTTTTAAAATGTGTGGTTTAAAGAATAAAGAACAGATAAAGAAAATTGGTTTGGTATCACTGGGTTTGACATTGCAAGACATGAAATTTTCTTTCACCTGACAGAAGCAATGCTGTAGGTGTTCTGGTGCTCACAGACAGGGACACAACACTTACATGTTCGCTTCTCAACAAGCACTCTGGCCGCTGCTAAAAGACTGTTTCACAGAACTTGTAAAGAAGTCAATAGTACGGTATTTGGCTTGAGGGAATCCTCTCTTTCATGCTGCTCAATCAGAAACTTCAAAGATTTCCTTCGCGTAGCCATTTTTAATACCACAATTATGTGCCCTAAAATACTAGAAAGGATTAATGTCTTGAAAATATAATACCTGGGTCCTTAGACATATGCTGATTTTCGTTTCCTGCTATGCAAAGGCAAATAGGTTTTGAACAGCCTAGGGATTTAATGTTTCCCTTTCATGCCAGGTTTGCAGCAGCACTGCCCCAATCATATCCCCAGTCCTAAAAGGAAAGTGGTTTGTGGCTTGTTTTTGTTTTCCTTTTTAACAGAGGTGTTCAAATAATTTTCACAAGACCATTTTTCATGTAAAGAAAGAGTTCAGTATGAATTCCTTCACAGACTTCTCTCCTTGCTGCACCACATGCTAACCAAACATGATGCTGCACAAACAAGTCCCATCCCATCCAAAAGCAGGCAGAGAAACCACACCAGTTTCCATTCACCTTTGTTACAAAATATATATCATTTTTTAAGAGTTGAAGGATTTATGTCCGAATGATGTTGCACTCACAACACTGGTCAAGAAATACCAACACCCTTCTTCCTCCAAAAGCTAAGCAAGAAGCCAAAACCTAGAGCAGGAAATGAGTGCCACTGCTTCTAGGTAATTCAACCAGATGACAGGATGGCAACAAATTCTGAGAAGCTGATTAACCATGATACCTCTTTAGGCAATTAAATGCATTCCCTTGATCAACACTTCATCCTTGCAATGGCACATCTAAACTAGCTGTGTCCACTTATAAAAAGATTTGAACACAGGTTGGTATGATAGGCAGAAATTAGGCACCTGGTCAAAACAGACTCATTTGTAAAACTCAGTAGCAATTATATTGTCCAGTTTTGTCTGCCCAAATCCACACACATCTAACTTCCATTTTGCTTTGATCTCATTTCAGTCTTCGGTCTTCTAAGAGCAGGACTTTTGCTTTTATGCAAAGAAAATCCAAAGGATGATTTTCAGTTCCAAATATTTCTGACTCAGAGTCCAGAGTCTTTGGCGCTGAGGTGAAAGTCTCAGCTGAAGAAAATGAAAACAGAAATAGAGTGAAAGAAGAGACCTTTACCAACAGCTACTGTTGGCTTCCCTTTGAAGTGATCTTGATTGTTGTAGCCCGTTTCATCTCCTGACCTTCTACTTTGTTCATTCTATAATTTAGACACAGCAGCAAGATTACATACAAACTACTGCAAGAAGTGAAGGACAAATTATATTTTCATATATTTCACCTTACAAATCTGTTGCCCTCAGCAAATTTAGGCGAGAAAAACAATGTTTTCAGGATTCCAACTATGTATGACTTATCTGCTGGTGGAGGTCATTGCCTATCTTTGCATCTAACCCTCTTTCTCTGCTGAAAGCTGTTGGTTTTGCCATTATTGTCTTTCTCTACATTAAGCCCTATTTCTAATACATCTTTTTGAGGATGAAGGGGCAGGACTTTTACATTTTGCTGATATGACCACCTTCGCAATTTCACAAATGCTCGAACACCATTTCTAATGAGTAATTAGCATAGGAATATTTTTTAAAACTCCACAATTTGTCAAAAAGAAATTCAGAAATAGCAATACCTGACTACAGAGCTTAAGTCTCCATCTCCCTTTTGGGGGATGTTATTGAAAGAGGTGAACAGGTTTGTGTAAGCATTTAGCTGAACACTTATCATTAACATCACAAGCACAGACAATTAAACTTTCAAATCCTATTGTGAATATATCCTCACCTCTTTTCCAGAGAATTAACAGGAAAATTTCTCAGTTATCATTGGATACTGCCTAGAAATAGAATGTGGCTGTATTATTTTACTGTAATTATTTCTACATAGTCCTTGCATGCCTTCACTCCCAATAACCAACTGACTGATTGCACAACAATCCTTATCACTTCACGGGAAGGAAGTGTCCTGTGTTGTAAACTACTGAGCAAACACTGCATCATGGCCTAGGAATTTACATAGCCCACTGCTTAATTTCTGGGACTGTAAATTAATTGCTGTAAAGGTCTTGAATATTGCTGTAGCAGCTTGTTTTCTTCCCTTCTTGAAATAAAACCCATCTCCCTCAAACCGCTGGTATATCCAGAAAAGGTGTTTCCCTTCCCTTTAGGAAATGCTCTCCAGGTATGAATCCAACAACTGGCTTGATCTGATTCAGCCCAGATCACCTCACATGCTGCAAAGGGAGACCTAGAATGGCACTGATCTGATTTTCATCTGTTACTGATCTTAGACAGACATTGCTATCATGGCAACTTTTATGAAAGCCTTCTTGACATTCTGCTATTAATTCTTGACCTTGAATTTTCTAAGCTATTCAGTATTGAAGGTATAAAATTAGCAAAATATTATTATTTTTTGACATCTCCCAAACTCTTTACCAAGCTCAGCAAAACTGATAGTTAAGTACATGCACAGGACTATTAACAAACACAGCTTATAAGCTTTAGACAACCAAGGTCAGTAACTGTTTATTTATGTATTCATTATTTTGAAATCTACACAAATTGCACACTATTACACACCAATAACCATGCCACAAGTCATTAAAACACATGGTTTATCCACACGTATTAAGTCACATCAGTTTGTTCACCCCACAGATGAGAGACAGGTAACACCTATTTCCTTACTATTCAGCCTCTAAAATTAGAAAAGTAAACCAACATTGTCTGCACAATGATTAATTTGTTTCTCCAACACCTTCACAAAATACAATCACACCCCTAGATACCACTTGCTTGAAAAAGTTGCACACGAATTACATAGCTGGTTTTGCATTAAACTTGTTTTCATTAGATTTGGTGTAAATTTTAGCACTGCTGACCGCGAAAACAGTATCTTCTATTCTTGAAACAAGGATCAGGTGAAGGCAAGTGATGACAAAGCCTTAATTATTTACACTTTCAACCAGAGATTCGGACGTTAGTTATAGCTATAATTTCACCATTTCATCTGAGTTGGGTTTTTTGATAGACTTCAATTCAACTGACTGAAAAGCTAAGCTTTTTAATATTTCTACGAATTCTTGGCATTTGTACTTACGTTGGGCCCTTTTGGTCCATAAACCAACTATGGGGAAAAAAACTACTGTTTTGCAAGTACCCCACAAAAGCAAACTTCCAGGTGACCCTCCATAAGCCTTACCTGCATCATGGTGACCACGTGGCAGGGATTCAGGAGGTAAATGACAGTCCTGGTGGCGAACTTGAACCCCACCTCCAGCCCAAAGATGAGGCAGAGCAGCACCAGCAGCACGTTCTTGCCCAGGCTCTCCTGCTTAGCCTGGGGCTGCTGCAGGAGATTCTCCAGCTCCCGGACATGCAGCTGCCTGAGCTTCCACAGGGACAGCAGGATCTCCACGATGCCCACACTGAGGAAGACCAAACTCTCCAGCAAGCGCTGCTGGCCGGAGAGAAAGGCGGCGCATTCCGGCCCTCCGTTGCCCGCAAAGCTGGGGTCCACCCCGCCATACATCCAGTCCAGGAGGTTGTGGAGGCTGTACCGAGACATGGCGGGACGGTGCCTCCTCTCCAGGAACAGGTAGGAGCAAGACGGAATCAAAGCCAAAATGCTGCCGGGCTGACGGAGCATGAAACGCCCAGACGCTCCCGCTGCCGCCCTTCCTTGCCAGGCTCCGGGAGAAGCGGGCAGCTCTTCCCTTCTCCTGCCCACAGGAGTCCCGCACGCAGCAGCCTGAGGGGAGGCAGAGGCCGCAGCTGCACGGAGCCTGCGAGCTCCAGAGCCCCCGCCCCGGGACCCCTCCTCTCCCCGCCCGGCTCTGCCGCCCACCGCTCTCCCTTGCCTGTCCGACCCGGGCTTCCCTTACCCGCGGCCAGCGCCGTGTCCGGCCCCCTCAGCCCGCCCCGCTGCCCCTCCGCATCCCCCGCATCCCCGGGCGCGGGCGCGGTACCTCCGCGGGCGGGCGGCTGTCAGGGAGCGGCAGGCCCGGCGCCCCCGGCCATGGCGCCGGCCCCGGCGAGGGACGGGAAGGAGGAAGAACCGCTCCGTTCAGCGGCAGCGCCGGCACTGCCGAGACTCCGGGCCCGAGCGGGCGGGCCGCTCCCCGCGGCTGGCCCGGCCCCTGCCCGGCGCCGCAGCATCACCCCACCGACGTGCCTGACTCACGCCGAAAAATGGACGGGTCCCCCGAATTGGCTGCGCCCGGCCGCCCGCTCCTCCCTCCGCCACGGCTGCGCCCGCCTCCCTCCGCTCCCCACCGCCTCCCTTCGCCGCCGCGGCCGCTGCACCCTCGGAGGGTGCGCGCTCCCCTTCCGCGGCTCCCTCCCGCCTGTTGCCGCTGATTTCGCCCGGCTACCCCCCTTCCTCCTCTTCTTCCTCCTCCTCCTCCTCCTCCTCCTCCTTATCGCAGCCAGCCCCGCGCAGCTGCCCGCGGTTCGTCCCCTCAGTGCCACCGGCCGGGAGGGCGGCAAGGACCGGGCACAGCTCTGCACGCCCGTCAGCGCCGTCCTGTTCGCCGACCCGAAAGGCAGCGACCTTAACTCGATAAACGAGTTTTTCAAGTGCCATTGCAGCAGATATAGGCAGGTCGGCCGAGGAAGGACTAAACCTGAGTGGGGCACCAGCCCGGCCCCGGTCTGGACACGGGCAGGTGCCTGCAGCCAGGTGTGCCCAGTGCCACACACAGGTACCTTCAGCCAGGTGTGCCCAGTGCC
>VZTX01018518.1:307-21297 GCA_013400915.1 Pardalotus punctatus | reverse complement strand
CCAGTGCCATACACAGGTACCTTCAGCCAGGTGTGCCCAGTACTCTACACAGGTACCTTCAGCCAAGGTGTGCCCAGTGCCATACACAGGTACCTTCAGCCAGGTGTGCCCAGTGCCGTACACAGGTACCTTCAGCCAGGTGTGCCCAGTGCCATACACAGGTACCTTCAGCCAGGTGTGCCCAGTGCCATACACAGAGCACAGACCCCACCTATCTTTGTGCTTAGATGATTTACTGCTGTGTGTGCCAGATTGAGCTCTGTGCAGCAAAGTTCAGGTTTTGTTCCTGGTTTGCAGCATTGTGAAGAGGTTGTACTGCAAATATGTAACTCTGAAAGGCAAAGGTCCCTGAAGATCCAGACAGTAGTAGCAAGTTAAGGGGATATTATCAAGGCAGTCAGAGCCATGGACATGCTCTGAGAGCTGTCTTGTCCTACAGATTTTATTTCACATAACCTGCACACAGCACATTTCTCTCCTCATCCTGATCATTACAGGGCTTTTCTTCTCCACAGGACAGCACTAGGACAGCACCGTCATTGGGCAAACTGTTGAGCCTGACTAATTGAAAATAAAAACTTAATTCCACAAATAAGTTTGAAAAGACCAGTCAGATATCAATACTGGCTGAGTCAAAGTGATTTCTATATAGACACAGGGGCAGTAACACCTGGTCTGTAAAGCTGGAGGCAGTATGTCACTGCCATTCTGCTGTGAAAGAAATTATTCCCTTTTTGAGAAAGAAGGGATCCCACCAGGCTTTTCCAAAATCTTCAAGGACTCCTTTCCACAATTTGAGCTTAATAAGAATTCTACAAAATGCTGTTTTTTCAGTCACTGCTGATTCATTAAAACACCTATTATTGATCTTTACCTGGAGCACAAAGTTCCTAAAAATGCCTTCCCCATAAACTGGACACACACATATCTGCAACACACACCTGCTGCACTACCCTTCTTCACAGCCAGAATACTCAAAACAAGCAGCTAAAACCAATATTTGGCAGTTTTTCTTCCTCTATTTCTAAACCGCAGGATTACTGCTCAAAAAGATACTCTATTTCTAAAACATAGGATTACTGCTCACAAAGATAAGCAGAGAGTATTTTCTCTTCGGGGTATACCGATGGGATTATCTGCTGCCATGCACAACCTGGAACAGATCTGTCCCTTTGCACTCCCTCAGTCACATACAAGAGGACAGCTACTGCTGCTAGAAGCAACCCCAGGCAGTTTTATACCTTGTCTCTGCATTTCAGTCTCTCACCTTTGGCAGTGGCTGGGGTCTCTTGCTCTGACTTCTTTCCTGAGTTTATCTTTGGTGAAGTGAAAAACCCTCTCCATTAGAACAGTAGTACATTGTCAGGTGCTGGTATTTCAGGTGTAAAGATTTCTTTAGAATATGGCCTAGCCACAAGAATATGAGGGTTTGGTTGGGTGGTTTGGAGTTGTTGTGGTTTTTTTAGAGACTGCCAGTGAAGAATAACTGGCTGAGAACATGAGAGTGGGCAGTAGTTTGCTCACAAAAAAAGAGCATTTGCAAAATGACAGCTTGTTGTCCACTGAGGAGGAAGGAAAGAGAACAGCTAAATAAAGACAGATGTCATGAAAGCTAAAGACTTAAGCAATCAATAGTTAAAACCTCATAGGAAGGAAGTCTAAAGAAAGGAGTTAAGAGAAGGAATAATGCTTTAGAAAATCATTCAAAGGGCCATTTATCCCAGTTGTGAGTAGAACAGAAATAGCAGTAAGCTTAGCTTGGCCACATCATGAGGTCTCTATTGACCTTAAGCACATGAAGAAAATACAAAGGATGATGGGTCAAATCACTAAGAATAAGAAAGAAAGACTAAAAAAAGATGTTTCTGCAAAACCATTGAGCTGTCAAGAGCTACCAGATAAAAACTGCTCTTTATGTATATTTGTACTAAGAAGGATATAGAAAAATTAACCCCCTACTCAACAGAGAAGAAAATCTGTCAACAAATTATGAAGAAAGCTAAAGGGATTGGTGCCTCTGTTGTATCAGACTTACAAAAAAAGACCATGCATAAGCAAATAGTTGGAACTGGTGATGCTAAGAACAAAATTATCTCAGCCCAGAGTACGTAAACAACAGATAAGGAGCACTCAGAGGAACCAAATGTTTTCAAATAGTTTGAGTCCAGTGAACATGATTGAAAGACAGTTGAAGAAGGTGAATGAGATGCTGGAAAAACAGAAGAGGCAACTGTAAGTTGCTATTATCGTAGGGGGGATGGAGCCAGAGAAATACAGCTCAATTTAAATGTAACTAACTTAAATTAATGGAAAAATCCTGGAACAAATAAACCTCACATACTATTATTAGCACCTAGATGATAACCAGAGAACAATTGCAGTCAACATGGATCTGTCAAAAATCACACCAGAGAACTTGATTTTTTCTGCCAATAGGGAACAGGCCTTATAGATAGGACAGAGCCTATTGTCAGCTTGATTATGTTTATGACACTTACATGATATTTTTTTTAAAAAGTTAAAGAAATACAGTCTGGATAAATGTATTATAAGGTCTGTACAAAACTGACTGCATAACAAGCAGTAGTTCATAGCAAACAATAGTTCACTGTCAAAAGAAAAGGATATATTGCTAGTTTTCCAGAGCTTGTCTTCAGTCTGGGTCTTTTTGTTATTGTTATCAACAGTGTAAATAACAGAACAGAGAAAATTCTTATTAATTTTGCAGCTGATGCAAAAGGGGGGGAGGACACAGAATTATATTTTAAAACATTTTTGACCCTTCAGGAAACATACTTTAAAATAAATAATAAAGAAAATGTTCCATAAGATCAAGTTGCATAATAGTTTAGCACATTATACTGGTATAAATCATCTCTGCCTTTCCTCTTCCCCTTGCTATTCATTTTCTGTCTCACTGTCTTATGCCAGCATTAATTTTTATGGAGCTGTCTGGTTGACTGTATGAGGAAGCTGATTAACTTTACAATTATAATTCCAGAGTTAGGTGTAACCTGGAGCACTTTGCTGATCTATTTGATCCTGCTTTGCGTCATGGCAATGGATAAGGTAGCCTGCTGATTTCTTGTCTTGCTATGATTTTCCACTCATTAGAAAGAAGGAACACAGTCGGTATAAAACTGAATATCCTGGTACAACTGATACTTCTTTGCAACAGCACAATACGGATCATTGATGTTCAGACTGTGGTTCAATATAAATCCAAAAGATCTGGTTCTCTGATCTCAACCTGCTGGATGACTTAGGAACAGTTCATTCTCTCTCAGTTTCTTCAGCTGCTTTGAAAAGCACATAGAAATCTGCGAATAATAATATTATTGACTGAACACTAAGCCATTGCTCTTTTCTGTTTATTAACCATTTCTTCTCATCCTTTCTCTAAGAAATTTAAGATCTTGCCGAGATCCACTGTAAACATATGTATCTCCTATGTCAATAGAAATGGTTCCCTAAAAGCAATAAATTCTTGCAACTAAAAGGTTTGCACGAGAGCCTGAGGCTTGTTCTTGTATCTAGCATGAGATTTATTTTTCTGTCAGTGGCTTCTTTAAATATAAAAATGGTGAAACCTAATGTTAATCCATGAAGAAATGCCAGGCCTTGGGCATGCAGGAGTCCTTGACCATCCAGAGCCTCATTCCTCCCCCAGGCTGGGCTTTAGGCAGACTCTGTCCTCAGCTCTGGCCTTTGCTGTTCCTGACTTGTTAACTGGGTTTCCTGGACTGACCTTGGACCTGGCTTGTCCCCCCTCATTTCCCTAATGATCACTGGACTCTTACAGCCCCTGTCACCATTCCAGCCTTGTTCTCCTGGCCGGGCTGGATGCTCTGGGATGAGCCCTTGTTCAGGTCAGTGTCCCCCTGCCTGGTCACCCTCAGCTCCTGGATTGCTGCCTCCATGGGGCAGCCCCACTCTCGCTGCTCCCTGACAATGTATGAAATTTAAAGGCAGCTTATGCTCTCTCTGGAAAACAAAACTCTGCATCTTGTCTCTCCCTAATGTATCATTTGCAAATTCATCTTAAGTGAGCCTAGAAGTAAAGGCAAGGCCTGAAATTTGGTGTGTGGTAGATATCATCAACAAGCGTCACAAGTTGGACTTCAAAGCAGAAGGACTAAAAGAGCTTAATTCTTATTCAAAAGAGCATTTAGGCATGTGCTTATCTTAAGCCTACTCTCAAATCCTTTGAATTTAATTACATAGATTGAGACCTTTCCTTAGCACCAGCTGTACTTTAGAAACGTGATTGTACACATCAGTATGTAGTTACACCTGTAGGTGTACTAGAGACTTTGTGTCCTGGTTGTATTGGAGGTGTTAAAAAAAAACAAACCAAAACAACAAAAACCCACAAGCTAAACAAGCAACAAAGCAAATTATATTTTAAGTCCTGAAATATTTCTGGTGAATAACAATATTCACAGATCTTCCTTGTTTGTAATTTTTTTTCTCTGGAAAATTGGGCACAGTGTTGCAGTCTGAAATATGCTTTCAGCAGTCAGCATGAGACTTAGAACAGCCTCTGGCCAGCACTTACAGACTATGGGCATGAATATATTCAAGTCGTGTATACAGAAAGCAACAACACTTGTAAACCAGAAGGTCTGTTTCTGTACAAAATAGAAACCACAGTCTCTTTGGCTTCCTACTTACATGCTACCTCTTTTCACTTTTCACTTGGCCTTCTTGCTTCATTTCTTGTAGTCCAGGAATTAAATCAAATGTACTTTCCCTTCACAAATTAGAACAATTGCTCCCCTACCAAGGCTGAATCTTCAGAAGTCTATACATGTACATCCTTCTTCTGTCCTTATTTTCAATGTGCTTTTTGTTACTAGGATGCTTTGACACCCCAGGCTGAGTTCTACTAACTCCTGAAGTGCTTTCATAATCTTAAGAAAATTCTCCTCATTTTACCCACTTTTCAGAAAGTAATCAAGCCCGGGATCACTTATGAAAGCAGTGGGACCACAAGCAAGGCTTTAGTGGCTGTGGCAAGGGCTAATTACTTTCTTTGAACACAGGAAATAGACTGTGATAGTCTGGTGGCAGTCAAACACTTCTGCTGGCCGCACTCCTCACAATGGAGCTGCAGCTGGGTATATACCCATGACAGGAGGATACAATACACATTTCCATGTGACAGCAAACATTCCTGCCTCGCTGCACGTGTGAGATGCTGGGTAAGGGCTCTCCCAGCCTGGAGGGGCACCCTGAGAGGTGGCCCTGCCCCAGGGGAGATCATCAGCACGAGCTGCCACGCAGGACACCTCAGTGGTCCCAGGGGATGAAGATACTTACAGCAGCCACTCACTACAGGGTGGCTTTATTTGCTCTTACTTTTTCTGTTTTGTTGGTTTTTTTTCTTCTTGCTACAAATCTAGGTTCATAGAGATTCTTCCATCCATTATTCTGACTTCCTTCTACTGAGTCAGTTGCTCACATGCATTTTTTATGAATTTAAAGAAAGGCTTGTGGTAGTGTAATTGCTGATTTCCTCTCAAGGAATTTTCTTGAGAGAAAGATGAAAGGCATTTATCATATCTCTCCCTGTCAGCTAATTTAGCTAGAACATATGCTAGACAATACTGAAAAATAAGTAAATGTCAACTAGTAACATTCAAAATAGAAGTTAAAAAAGCATATCACATTGTCATGTTTTTTAATCTGATGGACTGAAAATAATTATATAAAGCACCAACAGAAACTTGCTAGATGACAACTGCATGAACCAGCTTCTCACTGATTCACATTTCTGTCACGTTTGCACTATTTGACTTAGTTTTTCCCTTACGTAAAATGCTGCAGTATTAATAGACACAAAACCCAGGTGGAAGCAAAAGCAGGGGAAAATACAGAAATATGATGAGTGAGTGAAGTTTGCTCTGAGATAAAGAAAATCGTAGTTGACAGTTTATCTGCACATTGATTACTTGTGTTGAAAAGAAAAGGTCAAACAGAACAGTCAGTCTGCAATACAGGTGGAGGAGGCATCTGAGAAATCAGAATACGTTTCTTTGTAGTTTCATATGCCAAAAGAGTAAACACATTCTCTGAAGTTGTTTGGAGCTTGGGGAAAAATATTCTTGTTCAATTTGAAAAAATGGATCTGCTATAAAACACATGTGTTCTTAAGAAAATTAAAGTTTCCATCCATATGTTCTCCTTAAACTTGAAGTATCTTGAGAACTAACAAAAAGAAGATGACTGGTCTTTTCACACATCAGCAACCAAACATTTATGCCTTAAAGCACTCCCTTTTGTGTTTCTGTCCTGTGTTGTTTAGCCATTTTTCAGTTTTCAAGGCATTTGCTTTGTTTCATGTCCAGTACTAGCCACATATTATTGCTAAGTATAATAAAAGGCATTTTACAAAGGACCATCCAAACCCTTTCTCTTGGAAGCTGAGCCTTAACAGCACTTTTCTCAGTCTCTAATTGTTTGTTAGAGTTGATTTTAGCTGTGACTGGTACACGTAGGAGGTAGACTCTAAATCTACACAGATATGCAGGGAGAAGAACGTGTGCTTTCTATTTTTGTTCTGTTTTGCTATAGTTTATTGAGCACACTGACATCCATGATGACTTACTGAAAACCCTTTTGGCTACAAACGAGTTCTTAGTTTTAAAACTGAGAATTAACTTCAGATTATGAGACACTGTCACTATTTTGAACCTCAACCTGAGAGATTCAGAACACTGTTTCTTCCCTAACCTCCTGTGTGGAATTTACCTTTGTTATTAATACCACAGTGACATTTGGTGTTCAAAGTCAGGGAACTGCTATATTTAACACAATGTAAAACAAACGCAATGCCAGTCTCAGAAACAACACAAAAAGGTGGGAAGGAGAACTAGGACATGATGTAATCTCTGGTTAATTAAGTTGTATGAAATTTGTACCATTTCATTCTGTCATGGAATAGTATGTGGTCAGGTCTATTATGTCATATAATTGTGTTATCACTGTGTATTTTTATGTCTTGTGAGGTGTTGGATACCTCAGCTTTACAGTGAGTGATCAAGCAGTGTCCATTTTTCACTAAAATTTCTGAGCCAAAGCTGGGCTCTGTTAGACCCTCCCATCACATATTAGCATGCACAGATACCAGTCACACACTTGGGACTGTGAATATAATCCATAAAATTAAATGCTTTAAAACACCAAAAGGCTGCCCTTACACCTTTGCATTTGGTTTGTATGGCAAGGTTTTGGTAGTCAAGGGGGCTACAGGGGTGGCTTCTGTGAAGCTCCAGAAGCTTCCCTGATGTCCAAAAGAGGCAAGGCTGGCCAGGACAGACTTGCTGCTAAACAAGGCTGTACCCAGCAGCAACTGAGACAACAGCTCTGAGATAATGGATTTCAGAAAGGGGAAAAAAGCCCTGTGCAACTTCTGTGGAAGAAAGGAGTAAGAATATGTGAGGGAAACAACTGCAGACACCGAGGTCAGTGAAGAAGGAGGTGCTGGAGCAGATGTTCCCCTGCAGGCCATGGCAAGGACCATGGTGGGGCATGCCTTTAGAGTGTCTTAATAAGTTACTGAAGAAAAATGAGCATACTGACTTGTTTTCTGTGCAAGCTGATGCATTTCACAAAGAGTAGGAATCTCACACGGACACAGGTCATGTTTAACGCCTTTGTTATGGAAAGGTTTATTTAAACAATTCATTGAACAACCTGGGAGGAGCTGCGAGCCCTCTGGTGGTTGGTCAGCCCCTGACATTCTCATTCCACCGCTCTATAACTAATACAATAACCCCACACACACTTTGCTTTCAGTAGCAGCACAAGTTTTGTTGTTTTATCTTTTGAGAATGTTGCTATGACTACTTTTCTACACGAAATGAAATAGCAAGAATCTACTATTAATCAGGCTGAGAGAGTTGGGACTGTTCAGGCTGGGGAAGAAATGACTCCAGGGAGGCCTTAGAGCACCTTCCAGTGCCTAAAAGGGCTCCAAGAGAGCTGGAGAGGGAGTTTTGACGAGGGGATGGAGTGACAGAACAAGGAAGAGTGGCTTTAAACTGATAAGGGGCTGATTTACAGAAGAGATTAGGTAGAAATTCTTCCCTATGAGGATGGAGCAGCCTGGTCCAGTGGAAGAAGTGAGATTCCAACCCTGTCCGTTCTGTGATTCTGTGATTCTATGAATTGGACTAGCTCTATTCTAACAATACATGACATGCCTGCAGGACACACAATACCCTTCTATAAGGGAGTTTAAATTCCAATAATATGTGCCTGTTTCTGCAAAAGGGATGATGGCCATGTGGTCACTGAGGGCTTGGCAGGGGCCTAGGCACACCAAGCATTTTGTTAGAACAGATGTTTGGAAAAGGTGTCAGTGTTTGCAGGAAGGAAGGCAGGAATTGTGTTCTCTCATGTTAGATATGAAAGAGTGAAATAGGTTTCATAGTTCTCAGATGAGATGGGGTAGAAAAGAACTAGCATTTTTTGTAAAGGAGGTAATGTTTAGATATGAGGGAAGTTTTTTTCTGTTATTTGCTGAGGCCAGTGTACTGCACAGTGTTTGAAGGAAACAAGAAAATATATCTCTTATGCAGATTTAACATCTCAGCTTATGTTCTCATCTTGGCATCCAGATGGATCATGTAGTCATTGGCTCCTTTATTCATCCCACATCAGTGGATGGTTGCTACCAGTTTCCAGTAATAGAACAGAGGAGGCAAAAAAGTTTTTCTGTGAAAAGTCTGTGATTTCCAGATAGCTCAGCCCCTCTTAGGCTTTTTCATAAATCTTAAAAATATTTACCACAGAGCTTTCTATATTTATCAGGATTCATGGCTTGTGTACATGTGAGCATTTTCACAGCTTGGCTGATGGTATTCACTATGCTTCAGAGCTAGGGGCTAGGTTTTCTCCTCTGGCTGATTACTGGGAAGATTTCTTCCACAGTCCCAACCCTGACACAATCCTTTCTTGCCCAGATGGGAGGTCAGTGCTATGGTACTCTGTACAGGCTGTTACCCAGCATATTTTATGGGCTCAGCACCAGATTTTTCTGTATAAAACTCTGACTAATGGTGAACAAATGTGACCAAATTATTTCTGTAAAGTCTTGTTTACTAGAAACAGAAAAAAAGGAATAAGCTGAAACTGTAGTGTGGGCATCTAAGCTCAAAGGAGCTCCGGGAGCATGTCATCAAAAAAATTATCCAATGAAGGGGGAAAGAATCTACAAAAATCCTTATATTTCAGCTTGAATCATTTCAGGTTATTCCTGTTTTCAGATCAGTTTGATGCTGTTTTATTAAGTCCAAAAAGCACAAATGGCTGCTAGATAAGCAAACAATCTAGAGGTTCAGCCACACAAGCAGAATAAGGTACCGTTTTCTCATTAAAAGATTCTTTAAAATCTTCACCACAATACTAGTGCATGCCTTCTCCTATTTCTATAGTGTCGTGAGAGTCTATGATTTTCAAATTACGTAAGTGACACAAGGATATTTTAAAAATACTTGGTATCTATATAAAATCTGCTTCTCTTCAAAACAAAAAAAACCAAACATAGCCCAAACCAACAGGAAAGAAAGCATTGGTCAAGCAGACAAGTGCAATTTGGTAAGCATTTAGCAGAAAGTTTGTATTATCTGCAGGGTTGCAGACAGTCCTTACACAGTTGTTTACACACTGTGTAAAAGAGTTCAAATGTCCCCAGGAGCTGCTATTTTGAGATATTTCTTTTGCAGAGGTTGAAGTACATTGGGCTGTACACAGGTAGACAGTACCCACATGAACTAATGTCACAGAGCAGGTGTGTGTGACCTTCTCAGGTGAGGCATCTACCCTTGTGATCTTGCCTGGAGACACCATGAGTGTGCACCAGTGAACACACCTGTGCTTCAGGACATGATTTTCCCAATTACCATCTGTGTCACATTCCTCTCCTTTAGAGGATTTTTTATGAAGGAAATCAAGCTAGACATCTGCATTATGCAATTAACCTTTTGTTACAAAATTACTCACTTTTGTAATGGAGAACAGAAATTAAAATTGCACAGCAGGTGGCAGCCCCGGTCCTGTTTGGCTTTAGCCTGGTTGGCACCTGGGAGGAAAAGTCAGGCTTCCAGAACTGGAGTGGTTACTCGAGTGCTATTAAACAGCCATCCTCTCCTTTCTTGGAAGCTGGGGATTTTTAGCAAAGAAATGGAAATTACCTGTGCCATTAATCACTGCCAGACTAAAAGGGCAGAGCGGTTTAAGAGAAGATCATTTGAAAATAAAATCAGAAAAGTATGTGAGCAGCACAACTCACTGTAATTTGGGATGGAACCTGTGGTATAGATTCAAGTTGAGTCAATAGAATGTCAAAGTAAGTAGTAATTCAAACTCTTGATAATCCTGCCTGAGTACTGCTTCACAGCCACCCCAATACACCTCCCTGTTGGCAGAAGCAAGAGGCTCCCACAGTGTATTTTTGGATATTGAATGGCCTGCATAATCTGAAATATTTTGGCTAAGTTATGAGTGTAGTAGTCTAAAGCTTGTAGAACCAACGATGTAAAATTCTCAAGCAGATTCTTAAATTTAATTCTTCCCCCTCCTCTTTTCCCTGAACCTTAAAAGGTAATTAGGAAAAGCAGAAGGAGGGGTTCATATCTTCTCTGCAAATGGGGAAGTTTGCTTTGAAATACAGTGAATAATAATTCTCAGAAAGCCCTCTCATCAGCTCCAGATGGCTTTGCACCAATTCTGCCTGCAGACAGGCCTAAAACCCATGCTGTTGTCATTGAATATTACACATCCTTGTTCCATTGCCCCATCTGGCCAGAGGGGGGAAGCAGAAATCCCTCTGGGGATACATTGATCACTAGATGAAAACTTGATAGCATTTACTTATTGTTATTTCGGATTAATGACAGGCATGTTAAACTTGATTTATTTGCCTGGATGGGACATATCAGTATTTGGCTGAAGTATCACTTAACACCCAGGGGAATGTTTAAGACCTGCAGACTTAGGTGATTAGGCTTAATTGGTATTATTACTGTAGACCTCCTGAGATATTGAATATGGCTTATTATGGCTTATTTTAAACTTTTAAATCCAGTATTAGGAGGAATTGCCAATAAGTTACACCATAGTAAGTCCAAAGTTAAATCTTGTGTTATTGGTTTAAAACTGTTTAAACCTCCTGTTCATCACAAATCCTCTAACATTTTTCCTGAACTCCTTTGTGCTTATGCCAACACTTTTTTATAACGTGAGCCGGCCTTGTGCCTAGTGTAGCACCAGAGAAGTCACTGGGGTCATACTGGAGATTAATTTCACAATATTTCAGTCATCTAAGTTGATTCCCTCCAAGTAAGCACAGAGCCCTGTGCTGCTGAAGTCAGTGGAAGCTCAATAAATGCCTATTGATGTTCTCATGGAGTCTCTTTTTTTGTGGAAATATCTGTTCTTGTTCTTTTGCTTTGTGTGATAACTTCCCCAGGTTAATTATGTCTATTTGCAAGATGAATTCTGAAAGGCCCTAAATTTTGTGCACAGGATGTAACGTAATGGAAATTGCATTGAGGTACCATTTGCTGGGTTTTCTATGTGAAAAAAAGTGAAAACTGGAAACAAGTCTCAGAAATTAATTGATAGTTTTTACATTAAATAAGTCGCAAAGGTAAAAGGAGATGCTTAGAAATTAGGATGTAATTTCTGTCTGTAGTGCTTCCCCTGCACTGCAAGGACTCTATGCACTTCAAGTGCTGTTGTAGCACTTTTCAGAGTGTAAAAGTGTGTAATATTTGAAATTATTATACAGGGAAAAGGATGAAACAGTAGCATTATTATAAATCTAATTTTGTGAATAAACTTGAACAAGAAGTTTGTCATCTGAAATTTCTACCTGAGGCATTGGACAAAGCTGCTTTCACAGGACAACTAGGACAGACTTAAAACTTGACAATAAAAGCTCTATGAGGAAAGGGCGTCCCACCTCATAAATTTGCCTTTTTGATAAAAATTTCATATTGGGTCAAAATTGTAGACACACAGGATTTGCATGTGCAGTTACATGGCAACCTAGTTTAGCATGGAAATGGAGAGTAACGTTGAATGATCTTTTATACTAACAGCATTAGTTGTGCAATGAGAGGTCATCCTTATCAAACATGGAATCCATGGAAGAAAAAGAGCTAGGGATTCCAATCTGTTAAAAACCTGGAACGTTTCATCAGCTCTGCTGTTTGTAGGAGTTCTTGTTTACACTGCACAACAATATTTCAGTCTGAAGGCCTCATCTCCTGTGGCCAGCCATTTCTGGGAGGGGAAGTGAACATCAGTGTAACAATGAATAACACTGAATAGGAACACAGCTTTTAATTCTCCAGCCACAGCAGCATTGTGTCAAATGCTCAGTATAAAACAAACTTTGATAGCACAGATAAAAAGGGGAAAGAGTGAAATTATGTTCTATTATGTGGTTTGTCTCCAAATTATAGAATTTACTTTCTGAGAAATTTGCTCCTAAGAAGGAATGAACTTATTATACCAGCCTGACATGTAGCTGGTATTTGGGGAGCTCAGACCTCACCATAACATTCATAAATCCAGTGTGAAAGCGTGTCTTAGAAACATATCTGCTTTCCTTTAAGCAGCTCTTTGAATTTTGAGAACTAGCACTGGTCCTGTGCACTCTGCACATGTTCTGTTTGCTGAACAGCCTCTGCAGACAGAACTGACCCTCGCTTGTGTGTGAGGGGAGAAAAGTTGCTGCCACTGCTGTGCTCCGGTGTCCTGGGCTGACACTTGGGCTGCTCCCAACTTTTCTCCTGAAGGGTGTTACTGTCAATGCTGATCAATAATATCTAAATGAAAAACAGCCCTGGTGCTGTTTGTATCCTTGATAATGAGATAAGCAAGTCTCTCTTGTTAGGCCCGATAATAGAGTTGGGTGAAGTAATGAAAAACAATATTCTAAAACTCGGTAAGAGATGGAGTTGCTCAGGCTGCTTGTCCAGTGGATATAATGTACTTTCTGTTACCCTGCCTATTTTTGCACTGCCTTCTCATTTACTCAAGCTGCTACATGTCTTTTATGTGAGGATACTTCCTTTCCATTGTATACCAATGAAGGAGTTAAATTATCTAGGTAGCAGAGGCTAAAGCTGAAACTCCCCAGCATCATCTTTCTTAAGTATCATTGTCTGGTAAGAAAATAGGTCTGTAAGTGATACAATTCATTTGAACAAGAAGGAACTGTTATCGGGGTACTCGTCAGCTGTGTGTAATACAATTCCTGTGGAGCCAGATATGGTGGCAGATAACAGGAGGGTTCTGCTTTTCGGCAGTGTTGGACTCTGAGTACAAGAGCAGCAGAGAACACCTCACAATGCAGCCATTCCCCTCCCCAGCCCCAGTGCCTGTGAATTTCAGAAATCAGCTTCATTCACAAGCATTTACTGCTTCTGTAGCTACTACAACAATAAAAACTTTTTTTTTTGCAAACAATTTGCATATATAGTTATGGGAATAAATTAAATAACTGACTCCTAGAATTAACTCGTAATAGAACTAATGACAGAAACAAAAGCATAGCCATTAGAAGTATTGTGTAAATGAAGCATATTCTATGAATATTTCTTGCATACATGGCGTTAATTGTAAACCTGAAGAACAACATGTACAAACAGGTAGCAGCCACTAATATGACAAACTGATTGTGCAAATAGAATTCTCTTCTGTTTTCATGGCAAAAGGGAAGTCAATGTCACAAGTGCAAGCATTTAAGGTCAGAGGTCTGTTAACTTTACCACAGCATTATAGACTGAGTTTCACCTGGACTCTTAATGAAAAATGCTTTTACTTTACAGACCTGAGTGCTGAGTCAAATCCTTCACCTCACAGGAAGCACTTTTTAAGGTAAGAATTCAAATAGCTTTTTTGTACTTTAAGCTGTACTTCCCAACTTTATATGATATTTCCTTTTTTTTTTTTTTTCATGGACAGATGTTTTGTGTACCACAAATATTATGAATGGAAACAGATCAATTTAGACACAAAAGATTTTGGCAATGAAGTTACTATGCAAAGGAACTGTTGACTTGTTGACTGAAAAATGCTATTAAGAATGTAGGAACTTTTTATACTGGCATCTTTGTTCATATAAGCAAGAGCTTATACAGACCTAAGTGGATGGGAGAGGTAAAAGTGTATGTGGGGAATGTTTTGTGGGTGACTCCTAAAGGGTTTGGAAAAGATAACCAAGAAAAAAAATAATCATATACCTTTCTTACTGTTCAGTGTAATATGAAAAATTGCTGATGGGGCCTGTATCGCTACTGCAAACTTTCAATAAATTACATTCTACAAGACATTTCTCCTGGAATTTGTGTTTCTTTTTCAGTGTTCCACAGTGCTATGGAGGTAATTGTGTTGGGCTGATGGCAAACAGTGCAGTGATCAATCAGCCTCTGAAGAAAGGGGTTGTATTAGAAAAAACAGGATATGACTCAAAGTTTTGCTGCAAAGACAGAATTAAAAGAATATAATTTGAATTCCAGCAAAAATCCTGACTTTTTGGCAAGCTGGGTAAATGAAATTCTAATAGGTACAGTGTCTTGTAAATCATGACAGAATGGAAGCTGCAAGACTGTCTTGTAAGGACTCCCTTACAAGTTCAGGAACAGGCTGAATCAGAGCTGGAGCATGTCAGGGCAGACTGGCAGCTTGCTGGAATTCAGACAGGATGTACAGAGGATTTTAAGTATTTGAAGGCTACCTACCTGCTTTAAAGTATGCACAATACTTCTGTCCTTGGGCTAGAGATCGGTGTTGTGACTCCATAATTTTACCCTCTCGGCACAGCAATCTCTAAAACAAAAGAAAGTATATCTGATGAAAGCAGGATTAGTTTGTACTGATTTTTATAGGGATTTACAACCACAGAAACAGATGTTTCAAGAGTCATTTACAGGTTGTTTAAAAAAATCACACAAGACAGTTCACAATAACAAGATGACTTTATAAGGCTTGCATATAAAGCAGATTGTCAGTCTAACACCAAATAAATTTCAGGAATTTCTCTTAGATGTGTTTTTATATTATCAAATATAGAAAAGATCTCAGTCTGTGAGTGTTAAGGACTATGTGTTGGTTTATGGTTTTTGCTTTAAGAAATGAAATATCAAAAGCCAAAAAAGCACACCATTTAATCTCTTTGTGTAATAGGTGAACTTTTACACAGGAAGCCAGTTACTCTAAAATGAGTTAAGCATTCCTTTCTGTACCAAAATATGGTTTGGACAAGACGATGTCTGTCCTTCATGCAATCTGCTGATGTCTATTTGCCCCCAAGGTTTACAGGAATGGTTACAAACAGATAAGCAGTCAGTTGAGTCATTCTAACCTTACCAACATTACTTCTCATTTTACAAATTCAGAGAATATGTGCACATGCAACTGCTCCCTGTGAGAACAACATGTACAGGAGCAGCACAGAGGATATTGTTTGTTCTTCCCTGTTCCATGTTCCTCAGAAATGCAGCTGAAGCAGCAGCCAGCCCACAAACATACATGCTTAGGACTAGTGCTACTATTTAAAATAGAGTATTGTATTTTTATAAAAATTGAGCTCAAATGAAAAATTGAAACACAGTTAAGGTGAACAAGTAAATTTTTTTCTATCTAGGTTCTAAATAAAAAAAAATGATTATGGGAAGTTATCGATTAGGAGCTGGCCTTGCTGTTTCTGTCAAAAACTTCTGCCATCACATATGTAAACAGAAAAACGATTGAGGTCAAGGTCCTCACTGAAGTCTAATCTTTGCTCTAATCAATTCCCCACATGGTTTCATACTAAATTAGGGCACCATATTTAAGATGTATGATTCCTTGAAAGGAAACTGTAAGACTCAAGAGATCCTGGTGAGAAGAGTATGGAACAGGCTGAAAGAAGGTAATTTTTAGCCATATTTTTAGCCATAATGTATCCTTCTAATCTAATGGGCTCTTTGTTGTAAGTCTGGCGTGTTGTGGCGACTGTTAACTGTGGTTATGCACTTTAGACTGGCTCTTGGGAAAAATTAAATAAAACATTTCATTTTCTTTCTTTTGAATGTGTCTAGGCAGCATAGAACATGTTTCAGTATGTGCCAACTATTCTGTCTTCTTTGCAATGGCTGTTCGAGATTTCCTCTGAAGTCTATTCTTAGGTATTTTGTTTTCTATGGTGATCTACTGATTGTTCTGCTGATAAGACATGTAACTGTTGGCACCAACAAAATTAAATTTAGAGTGCCACATCTTTCCCTAGATTTGTTGCGGTGTATATCAGAAATCTGTCAATACTACTTTCCTTTCTTAAAATACATATTCTTCAGCCAGGAATTCCTGGTCCATATTGCATCCAATTTGTGACCTAATACTTTAAGGCTCTGCTTCAGATGGGGCTTTTCAGTTTTGTCATAAACTGGACAGTAAGAGAACACTGAAACTGCATTCTCCTTTGGCCTAGTGTAATGTGCAACCCTACCACTCTCTAGGGAATTGCCTGTGAGTGCTGATTTAACCCAAGACCAGTAAATAACTAGGTGCCCACTTGGAGGAAAGAATCAGGGAAAAGAGAATACCAGACAATGTGTGCTCTCATTGCTCTGGTGTCTTGAAGCCTAAGCAGGCAGGGCGTTACTGTCAGGCATTACTTCTGGAAAGGAAAGTACTCTAACATCTGCACACACACCTGAGCAGGCAATGAAGCAGAAGTTTTTGCAAAATACAAATGTTATGTCTACATGCAGGTACATGTTTCTGTTTCACACATGGAATAGGGCTTAAACAATGATTTAATTACATAATGCAAGTATCTGTTCAGTGTTTGCAAGCTGCTGTTAATTTTCCTACACAATGACTCAAAGCGAGAAGTCGTATTTTGGGTACATCAGGAGAACAAAACTGATTACAGGTTTTTTGTTCAGAGAACATATCACACTTTGTCTCTACTTTCCCCCTGCTCCTTCCCCCAAAGGCCCAGTTTTGTGGTTGGAGATGCAATAAAGGGTTTTTTTATTCTCCATGTAAAAATATTGAAATTTGTTATTCTATGACAACTGTTATAAACAGATTTGCAGACAAATTTTGAATCTGGTTTCCTGTATAAGACTAAGGGAGGAATGGAACTAGCTTGAACAAAAAGTATCAAAAACCAAAACAATTCATACATTTGGTAGCAGCCCCTTCTCTTAAAATGCTGCCCTTTAATCACAGCCATCCCTCAGTTCCCCCTACTGGAAATTCCTCCTTGGAATGCACTTACTTGGAGATGTCAGTAAGCCTTTGTGTCACCAAATATGTATGACTGACTGCTATGTTGGTTTTGTTTTCTTTTAAAACACAAGAGTCAGTTTAAAAAGATCTGGAGTGAACAAAAGTGCGTTACTCCCAATAGGCAGAGTTCATGTGGACGTCCAAGGTGTAAAAAGGGACATGGTAAAACTTTACCAGCCTGAGACAAAACTCAGGTAACTTTTCTGGGAAAGTGCTTGCTCCAAAATGGCCAAGTTTGTGTACAAATTTTGTTTTCTGTTGTTTTGGTTCTAACTGTACAGTCTGTGAAGAAACAGGACTGTATTTAAGAAATAGTTGATTTCATCAGTCACTGCTCCTAATATAAATAAACAACCCACAAGGCTCCTGATATTGATTTATTACTTAGATTAGCTAAGTGCTAACATTATGCAATCCCTTTGCTGGTATCAGGAACAAGGTGAGAAGCTCTTGATTGTTTCCAAGCTTGCACTAAATCATGGATGAAAAACAGACCTCCTAGACCTTGGCTTCAGCCTCTCCTCAAGATCCCTTTCTCTTTTTTTTTACCTCTGTGATAAGGCTGAAAATCAGCGTCAGTACAGAATGATTTCACTGTCTGGGAAGTGCTGTTATACTAATCACATCCCACGGAGATCTTCGGTGGGTGTTTCTTACTGGAAAGATACAAAGGAGTTGCAACATGAGAGACAACGAGAATCCTTTCAGTCAGATTTGGTTCTGAGGGTACTGTGACATTTTGTAATATAAAGATCATTTTAATTTTTGTTTTAAGACTCCTCTAAAAGTTTGCAAAGACATTTCACACATCTTGTTGTGATGTCAGCTTCCTGACCATAGGCTTCCTTGTCTTAGCTTCCTGTTTTAAATCCTTTGGAAGTATCACACATCCTCAGGGAATAACTAGTTGACCATAGCAAGTAAATCTGTTCCTACTTTGCTTTCAAAACAGAATGTTTGGAGGCTTTCAAAGAACTGGTTTAAATGTAAAGGTTTCTTATGACAAACAAAAGAGCACATTCTACATCAGTAAATCCTATGAAAATCAGACAGGCACATGCATATCTGTAGCTGCAGGAAAGGTTTCCCACAGTGATCTTTCTAAGCCTCCACAGAACATGGTGTATCTGACTCTTTACCTGGACACCCTGTCTGTAGTCAGTATAGTTTTAGGACTCATTATTCTGATGATAACCTGACAGGTTATACTTTTTCCTTAATTGTAATTAACCAAAATTTGTTTCCAACTTTGCTGAAATTATTAGTTTGAACTAGATGTTCATCCTTCTGACACAGACAAAGCATTTTGTTGGGCATCCCCAAAAACACCACTGAGGCCTGGATGTCAGTCAGTGGTGCCTGGCCTGGGGACAAACCCTGCAGGCATTGGGGCTCCCCATGGAGCTTCTTGCTACGGCACACAGGGCCAGCTTGTCCAGGGCCAAGAAGAGGTTGAGGAGGTTTCATGGCTTGGTGAGATGTCCAGCAGGGAGGGCACAAAGGGAGAGGAGAGGGAGGAGCTGCATTCAGCAGAAGTGCACAACCTGAAGAACCTGAAATCCATGTGGGAGCAAGGATATGCTGTCTGCAATAGAGAGATGGGAGCTCCAACTTGTTGGAGGTACTATGAAACTGCACCTGGAAAATGTGAGACTTGTCAGCCTAGAAGAGAGATGAATAAGCTAGTAGTGCAAGGAATCTGTTACAAATCTGTAAAACAGGAGTGGCATGGAGAGAGGTAAGAGAGAATGGTTAACTAAGGCAAAAGTTAGGGGACATCATATGGAAATACCAGACAGAAGGCACAGAACACACAAAAGTGATTTCCACTCAGCATGAAGTTAGACTGTGGAACAACATCAAGCTGTAGATGCTGGAAGCTTATAGGACTAAGAAAGCAATTGTATTTCTTTTCTGTTTTCCATCAAGAACAGCAATAGGCTACTTCTAGCTAAAGGTCTCTAAGCTGCAGAAGTCCTCATCTCCCCAGGAGATGGCCAGGCACTGTTGGGAGTAGTATCATGTTCTGCCTCTGATGCACTGTGGCCTTTCCAGGGCTTTAGCTGGCTTAGGCACAAGACATGCTTCCTTACCCACCAGCAAGATCCATCATGGTAAATCTACACTCACTTAATATTTCCTTTAAGACTATAAGAAATACAAAATACAATACAAATAGTTGGAATAAATTCCAAGTAGATTTTCTTGCCCATTTACTGTTTATGACAAAGACTTAGGAAATAGGCTGTGTCAGTGTTCTAGTTGGAAAAAAGAATTGTGGCAAGTTGGTTTGCCCAACCTTTCCTATTTAGGGAGGTTAGATCAAAAATGTAATCTGCATGAAACAGATAAGCCTTTGGGCATCTTGCACAATCCAGGTTCTCTTATTAGTGATGATCTGACATTAAGCAACACAACGGGGTTTGAAACAAATTAGAACAAAGTAAGAGTGTAACAGACTGCCCCAAGTATCACATAGTCCAAACAGAGCAAAACATACACAGTGATTCAGCTCAGCCTCTATCCAAGGAAGTGATGTGCTTTTTGCTTCTCTGAGAATTAATAAATACAACATCCACATTGCACGTGCAGTTGTTGCCAGAGCATTTTAGCCTCCTGCAAGGTGTTGTCTTTTATGGAAGCAAACTTGTTACCAAATATAGCAATGGCTGTGTAATGCATGCCAATTTTGTTTTTTTCACACGCTGTCCCACTCCATATGGGGCGGGGGAGGATCCTGATGGACTTCTGCTCAGCATAGATGGAGCATGGAATGTTTCCTCTTCCCTTATATGCTATTAAGAAGTGACATTGTCAGAAGCAAGTTAGTTTGTGCCAGTTCTCTTCCGAAGAAGCCTTAGACTCCAAAACAGCTAAAACCATCTGGCAAACTCTTGCATGAATCATGGGGATATTTGTAGCCTCTGGCTTTTTGAACCGCACTGTGAGTAATCCCAGTTGCTCTCGTCAGCACTGCTGCTGAAACCCGTTTCTTGTGTTCTGAGTAAAGACCAAAGGGGCCTCTGACTGGGCCTGGTGGTCTCCAGATTGTCGGGAGGCAAAACTGGGTTACAAACCTCTGAGCTGTCTGTTCCAGCCTGAAAGATCCGGACTGGCGGCCTTGCTGCTTCCAGCTGGAGCCTGCCCGGGAGGCCGTGCCCGGGGGTCGGGGCTGCGGCTCCTGGAGTGGCTTTTGCCTTGTGCCCGTAGGTCCGCCTGCCCCGCGGCCTGTTCCGCGAGCCTCAGCGGACCGGCCACAAGCCCGCAGCGGGGCCGCGCCAGCCGAGCTCTGCCCGCGGCCCGGGGTCCCGCGTCCCCCCCTCACGCCCCTGCGAGCCCCGAGGTCACTTCGGGACGCGCCAGCAGCACTGACCAGGGCCCGGGTCCGCGGCCGCCCCCGCCCCTTCCCCGCGCGTCACGGGGGCGGGGGGAGGGGGGGGGGGAGGGAGGGCTGGGCGGCCCTGGCGGCGGCGGCGCGGGGCTCGCTCCTCCCCCGCGCCCTCAGCCATTTTAGCAGCCGGTACCGCCGCCGGTACCGCCGTGATCTCCGCTGGCAGCGCTGGGGCCGGTGAGTGCGGGCTTTGCGCCGCGGGACGGCCGGGGAAGGGAGGGGATGGAGTGAGGTGGGAAGGGATGGGATGGGGTAGAGCCGGTCCGGTCCCCTCGCTGCCCCTCGGTAGCATCTGGGGAGC
>VZTX01018517.1:1941-40950 GCA_013400915.1 Pardalotus punctatus | reverse complement strand
CTGCTTTGCACCTTTTGAACCTCGTGCTTTGCACCTTTTGCACCTTTTGAACCCTGCTTTACACCTTTTGAACCTCCTCCTTTACACCTTTTGAACCTCCACCTTTACACCTTCTGAACCTCCTCCTTTACACCTTCTGAACCTCCTCCTTTACACCTTTTGAACCTCTGCTTTTCACCTTTTGACCCCCCTCCTTTACACCTTTTGAACCTCCCACTTTGCACTTTTTGAACCTCCTGCTTTGCACCTTCAGCCTGGATGTCAGTGCTGAGCTCTGGCTGGCACTGCCATGCTGCAGGCATGCCAGCTCTGCTCTGAGGAAGCACATGTGGAGTGTTCTGGGTGTTTTTTCCCTCCCTAGTGCCCAGCCCAGCTGCACAACAATCCAATCTTGCAAGCTTTGGAGGAGGAAAGCACAGCTCTGGGCCGTGCACTAAATCTGGGTGCTCACAGCATGGTGGGGATCAGTTCTGGGAGTTGAGCAAACTCTGCTGCTCTCCAGGGAGCTCAGGCACCCCAAAACACGGCCCAGCTCGGGTGCTGCTCACACAGCATGAAATGAGAAAGAACACTTGGGGCAACAACCCCAAATCAAACCACAATCACCACCAGCACAGCCACTGAACCACAGCAAATCCCCGTTCCTGCAGTTTGGGGTGTGGGAAAGGCAATGCCCACACACCACAGGCCTGCAGGGTCGGGTGAGGAGCTGATGGGGTAATGAGTAGCAGCTCCCTGAGCACTGAAGTTAAAAGAAGTTACAGAAAAGACAGTGGAAGATACCGAAGGCAACTCAGCAGGGCCAAGGCTGCAGTGCTTGTCAATGAAATAATGACACAGCACTCAGTCCAAACTCAGTGTTCTCACTGAGCTCATGCTCAAACACAGACTCCCAGACCTGAAAATCCTCTGGAAGCACCTCCCACTGCACACGGGGCTTGGGAATCTCAGCTCTAAATCTGTGCCTCAAGTGCACAGAGTGCTGCATCCAGGGCTGCTTTTCCATAGGGATTTCAAATTTCTGCAGCAACGTTCAGCTCTTCACTTATGCTACGTGGTTCTTTCAGAATTTGAAATAAAATATGCAACTTTCAAAGCTCGTGTGTGTGAGAACTCCTATGGCAACCCAGTTAACATCAGCTCCAGCAGGGAAAGCCCCAAAATCTGAAATACCACATGAAAGAACTGCTCTACTTTGTGCCAGCCCCCTGCCACACATCAGCCTTCCTGGTAGGTCAGCCTGTGCTGCTGGATGTTTTTAGCAGGATTGGGTTACAATATCAGGGCTAATTCAGCTCCCTGGACCCAGTTCTGGGATTCTTATCTATGATTAGCCAGAAAAAAAAAAAAATTAAAAAAATGGAGCTCTGCTTAAGCGAATGGTACAGAGGCAACTTTGTGTAGACCTGCCCTTAATCACTACTATTTCAAAACCCCACACAAAATTTGTGTCAGAGCAGGGAAACTACTAAAGGAGCAGCACAAGAGGGACTGATCACCAGGAGGTACAATAAAATAAATTTTCTGGAACTAAAAGTGAAAAAATCTCATTCACCTTGACTCAGGGATGTCAGAGGAGGAGGGATGGATGTTCCCCTTCTTCCTTAAAAACTCCCTGAAAACACTGCTCCATTCTGACTCCTCTGTCCTGGCAGGCATCTGCACAGGCTGGGGGTTCAAGGAGATGTTCTGGAACGTGACCATTAAGGGCTGCATCCTTTGGGCAAATGTCCCAGTGTCCAGAAAAACTGAGGGGGAGGAAGAGAATTCCAGCATGGACCAAACAGGCTGAGGAAAAGCAGAATCCACCCTGGCTGTGTGTGCTGTCTGTATCCCCAAAGTGAATGCTTGCATCCCGAGGCTCAGCAGCAGCACGTACTTTTATTTTATGCTAAAATGAAGAAATCCTCTTTCTGCTGACAGGGGACCTTGCAGTTAATAGCTTCCACAGGGATGTTGTCACTCCTAACCCAGCCCGGGCGTTAATGACTGCATTGTGAGCCGCTGCTCCGATCAGGAGAGAATTGCTGCAGGTTAATAGGCTCAATGCACAGCACTCATAAAAATGCCTCGAAAAAAATAGCACAGGCAGAGCAATCTGTTCAGGGTCCAGAACAGACAGAAAATCCAGCAGACAAATTGACTGAAAACAAGACATTGGCTCATGCACTAACAAACAAAAAGCATAAAGGTTCTTACAATTCCTGCTGGCAATTGCTCCCCAGATCGCACACAGAGCTACTCAGTACACAACAGCTTCCCTCTCCTTCCATTTCTCCTCTTTTTTTCAACCATCCTGCCAGGATTTCTCTCTCTGATCTACCTGGAGAAAAAGCAGGGATTCACTCCCTGTTCCTCCAACATGTGGGAGCAAGTTCTTTGGGCTGCTTGGTTTTGTACACACTGCCTCAAAACAAATATAAATGTACAAAAAGTAAAGCATGGATCACTGGCCTTGTACCAAACCTTCAAACCGAAGAAGTTAAAAGAATATGATACCGGATTTTCTATGCAGCACTTTTTGGTTGTATTTCAATGACACTTGGGAACATTCTCAGTTGGTACCACTTCTCAAAGCTCCAGGGCAGACATCAGGGTGAGCTGCTGCCTGCTGAGAGTGTGGCTCATTGAGGCCTGCCTTGGAAATCAGCCTTTCTGCCTCAACAGCTATAAAAATGGGCCTGTCCCACCCTGGAAGTGCTCAAGACCAGGTTGGACAGGGCTTGGAGCAACCTGGTCCAGAGCAAGGTGTCCCCACCCACGGCAGGGGGTGGAATGAGATGAACTTTGAGGTCCCTTCCAGCCCAAAGCCTGCTGTGATTCCATAACTCCGTGAAAAAGCCACAGCACACAGTGGTCTCAGCCTCACTCAGGCCTGGGAGGCACAGAGCACATGAACTTGGGAAGAGAATGAGGTTTTTAAATTGACATCATGTTTTCCACAGCATCAAGGCAAAGATCCACCCCCAGAAAGTGCCTGCTATCTTGCTGTTCAATTCCTAATGATTTATAATTCCCCTAATAAGGGATTTGCATAAAAGCCCTGGCTGTTTCAAATGATGCCTTATTTTATGCCTTAAAAACGTGGAGCAGATTTATCTTTTACGAGTACGTCAGACTCTTTATGGCTCTTGCTTCTGCTTGAAAGCCACAGTGACTGCAAATCAACAACACTAAGCCTCCTTTTCCTGCACACAAGTGGGATAAACCTTTAGGCAAATTGCTAAGTGCACTGCTAAACCCCTAAGCTTTCATGGCATTGATTCTCACAGAGTCATAGTAATCCCCAAATCTGGTTGAAATGGCAGAAAAGTTCTCATTCTCCATTATTTTCAAAATTAAAATTTCATTGTGAACAAGAATTGCAGGCTTTGCCATTGCCTGGAATTGTATCTCAAGGGTTTTTGTTCATCTAGAAATGCTGGGAAAAGACCACGATTGTCTGGAATAAACAGAACTGGAATAAACAGAACATTCCCTCAAAAGGTATAGAAACCAGGTCATACGAAGTGCTGCTTTGAAAACCCACTCTAAATATTTACACCAAGGTAGGAAAGGCTGGTAAAGGCCTAAAAGCAATATTGGATGCCCTCAAGGAATAAATTCCCCCAATAAGGACAAGGAATTCTTGTAACATTTCATTCACTGCAATATTTGTTACGAAGCACTTGTTAATCTGACAGAAGTGAAAGGTTAATTATTATTCTACTTATAGACAGCAGTAAGTGCTCCTGCAGACGTTTCCAGGCAGACAAGAGATTGGAAACACTTGATTTGGAGAGGTGCTGTGTCCTTGTAACTCACACACTTCCCTGGAAATCCACAGATATTAAAACCATGGAACTGAATCACAGAATATTCTAATATTTGAAGTGTTTGTTTTCAAACTCTGTTTAAATCCTTTGCTAAAGCATATGAGAATATCTGTCAACACTGGAAGAACAACTTTTACTGGACCTGGGAAGAAAAATTACCAGGAGTCCAAGAACTTCTGTACAGTACCTGAGGGTCAGGATTGACAGCAGTGACGTTACTGAGCAGGACAGAGGGAATTTCAGGAAGAAGTGGGCACAGCTGGTTTTGGAAGTGACTGGCCAGTTCATCTCTCCACCAGATAACATCTGGAAGCCATGCAGAAGCCAGAAATGCAGAAATCTGGTAAAACCTGGATGTTCCTTGGAGATCTCCTGCAGTCTGCAAAGAGCCAGCATTGAAAAGCAGCGGTGATGGCTTCAGGAACTCTCTGTTTGTACCTTGCACCTGCAGCAGCTCCTCCTCTGCCCACAGCCATCCCACACCCCTGTTCCACACATTTTCCCCTCAGATTCTCCAAACCCACCCCCGGTGTGACACCCCTGCCCCTCCCAAAGCACCACATCCTTCATCCCATGCTCACGCCATCCTGCAGCTCACAAATCCTGCTCCAAAGCACATCACACCACACTCAGAGGGGGAGAAAAGCCATAAACAGGACCATAAACCAGCCCAATACAATGAAACATTAACTTGCAAAGGGTTTCATAGGGATATAAATGAAAACAGTTATTAATGCCCCATCCCTGGAAGTTTTCAAGGCCAGGGTGGATGAAGCACTGAGCAATCTGGTTTAGTGGAAATTGTCCCTGCCCATGGCAGGGGGCTGGAATTGGATGATCTTTAAGGTCCTTTCCAACCCAAACCATTCTGCGATTTCTTAAGATTGAGACCAATATTAATATTGATACATTAATATTAAAATCTGCATTGCTAAATTACCATCATTTAACCTCCCCTCTAAGCCTCATTGTTCTTCAGGTTGATTCTTAATTAGCAGGACTTCCAGAGCACAAAACCAGTGACCTCAAGGAGACCCAATTAGAAATTAAGAGACTCAACAATTGTGCAGAGCATCTTCTCTCCACCCGGTGTTGGAGGGAAGCGATGATCCTGCCCTGGTGCAGCCTCACCCTGGGGCAGTTGTGGGTGCCACGATGTCAGAAGGATGTGAAGCTGTTGGAGAGTGTCCAAAGCAGGGACATGAGGATGGGGAAGGGGCTGAGGAGCAGCTGAGGGCACTGGGATTGTTCAGCTGGAGCAGAGGGGGCTGAGGGCAGAGCTCAGCAGGGGCTGCAGCTCCTCCCGAGGGCAGCTCCGAGCTCTGCTCTGGGACAGGGACAGGGAACGTCTGGAGCCGTGTCGGGGGATTTAGGTTGGATTTTGGGAAAGCTTCTTCCCTGAGAGGGTGCTGGGCACTGAACAGACTCCCAGGGAATGGCCATGCCTCCAAGGCTGCCAGAGCTCCAGGACAACATTTGGACAGCGCTCCCAGGGATGGACAGGGTGGGATTGTTGGGGTGTCTGTGCAGGGCCAGGAGCTGGCCTGGATGATCCCTGTGGGTCCCTTCCAGTTCAGGAAATTCTGTCATTCTGGGATTATTGCACACAGAAAGCCAAGCTCAAGGAGGAAAGTCCCAAATCCAATGACAGAGACTGGGAGCTGCTCTGAGGCACCAAAGAAATGATGGAAGCACCCAGAGAGGAGCCCCAGAGCTCCACACAGCACCGGTGGGATCGCTGGGAATGCCTGGGAGATCCTCAGGGAGCAGAGGCTCTACAAAGCTAATTCCCACCAGACATGGCTGGAACTGCAGCCTGTCTATCAGCACACAGGGATTACAGGAGGTGAGCGTTTCAGCGTTTGTTCTGACAAGAAACCAAACCATGCAAATGTTTCTTTTCTAGGTGTGCAAATCTGCCTCATGTCCAGCAGTTATTTGGAGGAGGGCAGAAATAAAAATACCCCAAACTAACCCCCAAAAAACTCATAAAAAAGGGAGGAAATACAGCAGAACCACTGGGTGCAGCAATAGATGCCATTGTAGCTGAATAGGCCAAAAGACTTCTTGATGTGCTAAGAACAGGAGCTTTTGCCTGGAGAAACCACAATTATTGTTCTATTTATAACTATCAGACCTTAGGACAGAGAACTAGAATGTGATAAATAATAAAAGATACACAGATGACAGTGAAGTGGCCAGTAAATAAGAAATTGATGGCCCAGAGCCCCCTTTTGGGGGCTTGAAAATGGACTCTGGGCTCCTCACATCAATATTAAAATACCATTTGTCATAATGGTTAACATTGATGCACACTTGGCCTTTTTTGCACAATCCAAAAAAGTAACTAAGGTTTCTCTAGATGCAATAAAAGCACCTGGAAACCCAATCATATTTTAAAGGTACAGCCTGGAAAGTGTCTGTTTGTGCCCACAGGAGACAGCTGGGACAAGAACCAGTAAGTGCCCCAACAGGATTTTTTTATTTAATTCAACCACTGCAAACCTGCACATTGACAGGACAGTGAGAGACTGAGGGCTTCAGTGGGAAGAATAAAATCCACATTTCTCTCCACAGTAGCTGAAGCTGCCCAAGGGCAGAAACAGGGAGCAACTTGCTGTCATTTTCTTTGTCTCTGCTGGGGCTGACATCCCAACTTTTGTTGTTCCTCCCAGCTCTGATCTCTGCTGGGGAGAGCAGCAGTTCTACAAATGCCTCAGGAAAGAAAGATTGACACAAGTCAGTGCTACCACAAAGGCAGAGCCTCTAATGAGAGGGAGGAAACCTAAGTCCTGCTTGGAGGAACTGCCCCAGCACCTGAAATGTCACTGCTGTGCAACAGAGCTGAGCTCGGAAGTTTTTCATGATGAGGGTGGTGAGGCCCTGGCACAGGATGCCCAGAGAAGCTGTGGAAGTGTCCAAAGCCAGGCTGGATGGAGCTTGGAGCAACCTGGGATAGAGGAAAGTCTTTACTTCCTGCAGGGATTTGGACTGGATGGCCTCAAAAGGCCCCTTCCTATCCAAACCATATCATAATTCCATGATAAAGGCTGGAGAAAAACCGTACTGTTTGTTCCATCAGCTTGTGATATAACCCTTCCCAGCTCCAACCAAACATTCAGAGCAGCCTGAGCCCACAGCTCCAAAAGTTCATGCAATTCTGCGTACCTATTTTGAGCACAATCAGTGCTCAGTAATTCTGAGCTTTGGCCAACCCCTCAGCTGGAATCAGCAGAGAGTGACCAGGCAAGGGGACAGAGCAGCTCAGGCTCTGTCCCTCCATTTGCTTTGCTTCACAGAGGAAACATCTTGAATTCAGCTGGCAGAAACCAGCACTAAGTCCTTGTCCAGTCCAGCAGAGCCTGGCCTCATCAGCCTCTGCCCAGGGGTGCTCAGTCACCAATGGAAAGGCTGCTCATTGTTTTGGGCTGGGTTATTTTGGTAGCGTTTTCATCCTGACATTTGGTGCCAGCATCAATCATTCATTTTCAGGAGCTCTGGAGCCACAGCTGTCAAACTCCAGGTTTTGTGATCCATCATGGGAAATTCACTCTTTGCTGCTCCCAGGCAGCAGCTGCAAGTGAAGAACACTTGCTGCAGCTGAGGAGGGGATGCTGAAGTGTGATTTAAAAACATGTTTACACATCCCATTCCATTTAGGCTCCCCATGGAGTGTCCAGCAGGTATAAGGCAGACAAAAGGCAAGCAAAAATAGAGTGGAAAATCCCCTACAGCTCACTGAAGCCACAAGAGTTGTTTTGAGCCACCCCAGAGGCCTCAGCAGAGAATGGGGCAGCACCTCAAAGGCTCCTCAGCCAGGAACAGGACAGTTATTCCAGCAAGAGATCTGGGGGACACAGGGATTGCTGCTCCCCAGATCCACCTGGCTACACTTTCCAGCAAGAGTCACCCACACTGCTTAGGTAAAACAGGTATTTTTACCAGGCCAGAGTGGCAGTAATACCTACAAAGCTGTCTCCAAAACAGGATCAAGATGCTCAGAGTTCCAATCTGTATCCCATCAGACAGAACCAACAGAGCAGAGCCCAGAGCTGCTATTTCACAGCTCTGCTGTGTTCAGGACACGAGCTCATATCGTGTCCTACCTCACACGTGCCACCTGCACGTGCTGGATTTCCATCCCATGTACAAGACCTTCCAGTTTTACTGCCCAGCACAGGCTCTGGAGCTCACCAGAAGTGAGGGAACTGGCTCAGGTCCTGCTTTCAGGCCTCATCTCCCAGGAGCCAAAAAACAACACAACCCTCCTCCTCCTCCTGGGCCACACTCTTCACACGGTTAAAATACAGAAGGAAAACCCATAATAGGTGCAAAAGATGTGTCTCCTCCAAATCCAGCTGAATTTCTGCAGTGTGAGGTTACAGCTAATGGGCAATAGAGAAAAAATTGGTTTCTTGTCTGCACATAATCCAAACACAGCACAACTGAGGACAGCTTGGGCTGGCAATTGGCTGTAAGCAATCCTTCAGTTCCCACAGCACTGGGCTGTTCCCTCATCCCAATTTGGGCAGCTCTTACACTGCTCTCTCCTGCCTTGCTGAAATTTGGGCTTGAATTGGCACCTCCATGTAGTTGCACTGTTTTAGAATTTTCCTTTCTCTCTCATGGAGAATACAGATAAACTGTACTTCTTGTACTTTCTTAATCTCTGTGTTTTGTGTTAGATGTTGTATAAGCTGTGACCAATGGTCTTAGGGGGTGGATTCTCTTTGCCAATGGTCACTAGTTTATTAGTGTATATAAAAAGAAGTTCTTGTAAATAAATCTCTCTTCTTCACCATCTTGAAGCCTGTCTGCCTGACTTCCCTGCCTGCTTCCACAAATCCCACGAATAACAGAAAAGCAGCACCTCCAGGCCTGGTGCTCAGGGGAAAGCAGTGGTGCCTGCCCTGTCTGCACCACTCCCAGGTGGAAATGCTGCCACTCACTGCTGCCTCGTGGATCTCCAGGTTCCTCTGGTGCCACCAGGCAGGCAGAGAGGGCCAAGCCTTCCTCCCTCCAGGCCTGCTGCAGCCCTACCACCTCAAATGGAGCACTGGGGCCATCCTTCCTCTTCACAGGAGGCACCTGGAAATCCACTGGAACACAATCCCGCTTTTAGATGGACTGAAAAAAAAAACCCTTTCTCTTGATCTGTTGCTTTTGAGTAGAGCCCCACAACAATCCAGGGAGCACTCTGCTTTGATTAGTAGATTAGCTGTGGTTTAGCCAGTAGAAAAATCAATAAAAGCCAAATTAAATAGGAATACCACGTTGCTTTTGATAAGTCATAGGATTTATTTTCTCAATGAGGACTTGCAAGCTCTGTCTTCCACCAGTTTCACTATGTGGAAGCAGGAATTCACATTATTTCCCTATTTCAGCAAGGTGTGAGCACAGAGCCCCCATCAAGGCTGCACAGAATGTCTCTGTCACAGCAGCACCATGTGTGCCTGTATCAGTGACAATGAGATCAACCCAATCTCAGCTCAAAAATCAATGCAAAGGGATGATGCCATTCCAAGAGGTTGGTGCAGGTTTCCCTAAGAAGCCCTTCACCAACAGCCCAAATCCCATCAATCCCCACCCTGTGAATCCCCTTTTAGTTGGGCTGAGGTGATTTCTTTGTGATGGATTTTTTTTGTGCACATGTGTGGGAGGAAGACATTCTATTTTCCAGTATTTATATCTGATCTAAACCAAAAGGGGTAAAAAGTGACTTCTGCAAGCCCAAGACATAAATTATTATTATGAATATCAGTTTAGATCCAGGGAGAAGATTCCAGTAGGACAGGCCACACCTTAGCTCAAAGCCAGGTGAAGCAATGCATTTTCACATACAGAATACACGAAAAACTTGATTATAAGCTAGAAAAGAGTGAGGAGAGACTTGAAACAGCCAGGGAAAGCCTGGGGTGCTGCAGGTGAAAGAGGGGGAATGCCAGACACAGGGAATCAGCAAAGCCAGGAGAAAGGAGCAGCAGCCACGTGAGCAGAGGTGCCTGATCCAGAACTTTCTCTGGGTGGGAAGAAAGACAAGTCTGAACTCCAGGGCTGTAATTCCCCCCCAGGGCTCTGGTGGATACAGAAACTCTAGGTCTTGTTCTCCTGGTTTTTATCATCACCAATCTCTAGATGGATTATCAGCTCTAAAACTGATAATAGAACCCCAGCCTATTGACAGGGAGATAAAAGCCTTTACAAACATGTTTTTAACACAGGGCCAGGCTGGATTTTGAAACTGTTGCACAACTCAAACTGCTTTGAACACTGGATTCACCTGGGGAATTCTGCAGCATCCAGAGGATCACGCTCCCAACCGGCAGCATCCAGCACATCTCCAATGAAATCAATAAGGATATGCTGATGCACACAAGCCAGTCAATGGAATTGCATGGATCACCAGAGGAGAATTTGGCCTAAAAATGCCTCAACATTTCCAATTCTTTCAATGTAAGAAATGCAAACTTCTTCATTGCTACCCAACAGCCGTTTCAGAGCCTGTATAGAATAAATTGGTGGATTTTGCCCCAGTTTTTCTTAGGCACAAAGTGCATCTGAACATCTGATCCCACACCTGGCAGAGTGACACAGCCCTGGAAGCTGAGTCCTTTCAGGCTGAGAGAGAGCTGCTGCAAGTCAGGGTTTTCCAATGGGAATAACACAAGGGAAGAGAGAGCTCACACTGCAGCTGGTCACGAGCTAACGAGTCTGAATGGAAAATTCAGGATCCAGGGCTGTTCCACTGGCAGTTTTCATTAGCACTGAACTAACAGTAAAGAATGTTAGCAATGTTTTAATGGAAGCATGAACATCATTAACAATTAATTGTGTTTAAGTGGAGTTTAAGTGATTTAAGAGCCTGGCGCAGGCTGGCTGCTCAGGGTGAAATCTACCTTGACTGCATGGATCAGTATTGGTATCCCAGAGTCTCTCCCAGGGAAAAGAATAAGGCCAATGTGCAGGGTGGGGAGGAAAAATACACACTGGGGAGGAAAAAGACATTGTTTTTGTCAAGGAATAAATGGTAACATGGATGGGAAGGAGAGAGGATGGGGTGGGTTCTTTAGAGGAGAAAAACATGTGACTCAAAGGACAATTAAGATGAAGGAGCTCCCCATTTGTTCACAGCCCTCTTGACTATCAGAAAGGGTCTATTCTTACCTAGAACAAGTGGGAAAAAACCAGGAACCTGTGCCAAGGACAAAGGCTAACACCCAGCAGTCACTTTTGACAACTGAGAGTCTGCCTCAACAATTTTTTACTTCTTCATAAACTACAGACACAACCCAGCTCCCCCTGACTCCAGTGAGACTTTTATTCACTGACTATAAAGTGAATTAAAACATAATTTCCACTTTGCTCAGCCACTGTTTTGTAGCTGATGAGTGAAAAACAGGAGATTATGCATTCACTGGAGGTCAAAACACGGCCCTCATCACCCTTTTGTGCCAGGTCACTGCACTCACCAGGGACAGGAGCCACGTCACGAGGGCCTGGGGGATGTTGGCTGCTCCCAGCACCTTGTGAGGCACCTGCCCCTCACACTGAGCTGTGGCCACTTGGCCACAACTCGCCAGCCCAATGGCCATCAGCAGCATCTCCTTTTCCACACTGCGGGATCCAGGCAGTGGGGCTGGCAAAAAAGAGGCTTCCTGTCAAAAAAATATAGCATGAAAATGGAAGTCACTCGGATTACTGGAAGTGTATTCATCATCAGGAATTAATGACATTCGTTGCCATCACAGGAGGGGCATTTAACGCCCAGAGAGCATTTATCAAAGCAGAGAATGAGCCATAAAAGGCAGGTTGTTCTATCAGTGACACCTGCCTGAGCACTGCAGGTTTTCTTGGCCAGCTGTCACCTGGCTCCTCGTTTAGTCACACACTGCCTGCTGAATGGAAGGTTACACAGTCACAGCTGGAAAAGTGTGATTGAATTTATTCTGTATTCAACATTCAGCGTTTGGGCTTTTTTTTTTTTTTTTTTTAATCACTGAAAAGCCCTCAAACAAGCCTGATAGTGTGAAAACTCATTATTTTCTGCTTCACCTAACATCCCTCATTTCAGAGATGATGTCACAGTTAAGCGAACTCACCTCCTTTCTTTACTTCAGCATTGATAGTTGGTTATTAAGGATGCAAATTCCCTCTCCTTTAAGAGAACTGTTCAAGAAACAACTTCAGGCTTGAACTGTGGCCTTACATTTTTTTTATCCTTCCACAGATGCAGCAGCTGCAGCTGTAATTATTGGCTGGCTTGTTCTTCCTATCTATATCCAATTTGCTGCCCATGACGTTTCTCTGGTAAATTAAGAAGAAAGTCCCTAAAATCCCAAAGCTTCTCCAGTACTGCTCCTCAACAGTTATGATCACAGAATCATGGAATGGTTTGGGTTAGAAGGGTCCTTAAAACTCATCCCATTCCACCCCCTCCCATGGGCAAGGACAGCTTCCACTGGACCAGTTTGCTCCAAGCCCCATCCAGCCTGGTCTCCTGTTTTCAGTTGCTTTGTGTAGCCCAAAATGAGAGTTTCTGCCCAGACCTCTACACTGAATAAGCCTTAATTTGATTTACCTGAATTCACTCTGAAAGCAAAGTAAGCTAAATCCAATTACAGCCACTTTAATTCTGAATTAAAATGTCCACAAAGGTGTTTCATGACTAATCCACTTGACAAGTTAATGTAGCTTGACTTTTGTGCCAGTCCTCAAAACAGACAACTTCTTAAAATGGTTTAATAAGGCATAAAACTAATAAAATCCAACAAGCAGCTCTACCGTGTCACCCAGTGTTTTGTACCAAATAAAAACTGCAATTAGTAATAAAGGCAAAACAGCCATGCAAACATGTGTGATGCTGCAGATTTGTATTAATTAATGTTATTGTATTCCTGGGGTGCCAACAGAATTCCTCGGGGCTTTGGACCCACCACTGAAATCCCCTGAGGAAGAGGCCTTGGGAGAAACTCTGGGACCAGCAGGAAAAGGTGACCTTCTCCTATATCCTGTGGTGGAGAAATGGTTCTTTTTCCTCCCTCAACAAGGGTGTGGGGATCAATGAGAGGAGGCAATTTGAGAGCTAATGATAAAACCAGTATCTATAACTAATGTTTCAGCAGGAAATTTCCAACTATTCCAAACGCCCTTGGCCCAGCAGCAGGGCTCAGCAGGTTTTCTGACCGAGATCAGATAAAAAATTCACTTATTGAGGTTCTGAGTGAGGTTTTGATGAAGGTTGGACCTTCCCCCTCCTCCCCCTGCCAACCTGCTCACCTCAACAAGAATCTAGGTGGAGAAATTACCCAATTCCTGAAATATTAAGGCAAATGAACAAAAAAGGATCTAATCCTGTTTAATTCTGGGCAAGAGTGGCTGATGTAAGATACAACTGGTGCTTTCTGGGTATGGCTTCCCACAGCACTGCCCAGTTTACCCCAGTCTACAGATGAGGAGAGTTCAATTTGCCCACATTACATTGGCTTTTATTTGTGACAGTATTAGGTTATAAAAAGCCTCAAATTACTCAAATGCTGGGCTATTTTTGGGTGCTCTGGCTGGAATTGTGCTGTCACTCAGAGACAGGCTTGCAGCTGATTGTAGTCAAGTGCCAACAATTACCAGAGAGTAAATAAGATAAAATTTCCTCTTCCCCAACTCTTGCTATTTTATTTTGCAATTACAGTTTGTGGCATTCCAAATTCAGCCCTTCAGTTTTCCCTTCATCCCCAGCTCTGGCCTTTTTCCCCTTTAACAGAATAACAGCACAAGGAGTAGCAGCAACCCCAGGGAGCAGCCAAGGAGTGACCTCTGCCCAAACCCACACCACAGCGAAAAAAGGCAAAAGGAATCACAAGGCGACTTCAGGACAATCCCAAAGGAAATTACTGTTCATAAAAACCCCTGTCACATGAAGGCCCCTATACAAACAGTAAAAAGTGACATTTTACCTCCATATTATTATTTTAAAACAGAGCTGTTTATGATGACAGCAAGGCAAAGCTTGGTGGGCACAAGACTGTCAGCCAAGAGTAACATTTTATTTCTGATAAAACAGGTCAAAGTGGTTAATTGATGCCTTTGTTGATGTTTTGAAAAGAGTGGTTGGCATTTCTCTTCCTACCTCTCCATGCTAGATTGGACAAGAGCTCCTGAGGCTGGGAAACATTATTGTCCAAGCTGTGAGAGGCTGGAACGACCAAGAAGAAGTTCAGGAGCCAGGCAACAACTCCACAAAGATTTTCCAGCAGAATCAGCTCACCCAGTCTGAGGGGTTGCCCCAGATAGGCCAAGGAAAAACCAATTTTTGACTTTAATAGGTACAGTCTCTCCTTTTCAGGTAAATAAAACTTCCCTATTTCCCTTCCAGCACCTTTTCCAACACTAACACAGAAGCAAGGCATCATATTCCATCCAAATGCCCTCCCTACAGCAAAAGCTCCATCCAAACATCCACTGCATGGAAAAGTAAAAGAAGTTAAACACCGTCTCCTCCTCCTTTACCACAGAGGGGTGAGTGAGGGGGAAGGGGAGGAATAGGAAGGCTCTCACTCTCATTGGCTGGAGGTTTAATCAAAATAATTGTTTTCAGCCGTGTCTAAATTTATCCTTCTATGTCATCTGCACCCTAGCTTGGATCCCAGATTTAAGAGGCAATCCCTGATGAATGGCAAATTACTGACTGCAGAACTCTTTTGCCAAACGATGCATCTGCTGTGGGTTTGTAAATGTGAGCTGATTTCTAAGTGCTGGAGCAGCTCGAGCTAATTTCTCTAATGAACCTTCCCCTCTCATTCCACAGCTGCTCTGGTATTCCATGTTCCCACTTTTCCATGGACGGAGCTCTTGGTACAAGACACAACCATGCTGATTGTGTGGTTATATCCCTATTTTCCATGCAGTCACGTGGCAAATGTAGGATTTTTAGGACACATTTACCGATTCTGGCCATCTAAGGCAAAGCAGATTATCACTATTCCACGGCTTCTAAAAATTCTTGCGTTAGATGAAGACATATTGGAAATGTCAAGTGTTTGTTCATTTTCATTCTGTAGGGAAGGAAAAATGATGACAATGCCATCTGTTAGATGATTTGAAACTCCACATTAAAGCGTGGAATAAACCCTGAAACCATTCAAAGAACTGCTTTATCACTGCAAAGTGGGAGCAATGGGTGAGAATGAGGAGAGATCTGCATTTCCTGCATGCAACTGGCAGAACACTCTGGAATTAGGAAGTTCACTTTTAAGGACAAAAAGGAGAGCACAATTGACGTTAATGGTCTGAACGGCCTTTGTGTAAACACATTTCTGTGCTCCAGTCACTCGCCGTGGCACCACTGCCCTTCTGAGCATCATGCTGGGGTTATGGATCTGAAAAACACGATGGGGGCAAGATGGGATTGAAATTTCTCATGTGGACTGAGCCTCAGATCGCTCAAATGGAGGAGTTATGATCCTGCAAAGCAGATAACTCTGCCAAGGGGAGATTGCAGGGATTCGGGGAGCTGGGTAATGGAGCATTATTTGCTCTGATCTCCATCGTTTTCAATTCACTTAGGGCACTCCAGATCACGGCAGTTTAAGTTAAAAATATTATAATAATAATAAAGAAAATGTCTTTGCTGAAAGTTTTCCTGCTCTGGACAATTATTCTCAGTCGTGGGTATGAAGAATAAAACCTCTTAACTGCACTAAGGGAATTCTCAGCTGCTTCACTGGAGTTAATGGCTCATCTATCAAAGATGTGGATAAAGCCTTTTCCATGGGAGGCAAGGATCTGGTCCCTAGGATATGTTAGCAGAGAGATGCTGTGGATCACACAGAATCAAAGGATTTCTAGTCCAGAATTCAACAAGTTTGAATGCAGCTAAAAATGCCTTCAAATAACTGGTAACAAATAGCTCTTCTTACACACAATTTCTTCTTTATTTTTTAAAAGTGGGAAAATTTTCTGCCAAAGGCTCAAGTCAAATAAAGAATGACCTGAAAAGTGCACTAAAATTTAAATCGAAGTTCCCCTATTTGAGTTTGTTTGCTTTCTGAGACATAATCATTAAAAATGAAAAGTGCCTTTTCCATGATTGGTGTTTACACTCCAGTAACACTTGGAGAGGCTCAGAAGGGTTCCCAGCCTCATTGTGCTGGTGTTCTGAGCACATGTAACAAAAAGTTCCTCCTCTAATGAGTTTATACTCCTGGTTAATGAGAAGCAGCTGAAATGAGTAAAGGAAGTTTAATTACTTACACATTTCATGTGAGCACAAGGCTGGGAATCAGAAACTTGTGCCTCAGTCCTGGCTCTGGAATGAAGTATTTCTCTGTGGGACTGTAAAGTGAGGATAATATTTCCTTATCCTGGTCCCTGTCTAGCTGGATTAATTATCAAAAGGCTGTAAAGTGCTCTGAAGAGGAAGAGTGTAAAATTATAAACAAACTTTCTAAATTAACCTCTGTTCCCTTTCCTCCTCCTGCAAGTGTTGTGGCCTCTAAATCCCCCCAGCACAATCTCACCTGCCTCTCCCACAACTTGTTCTTCCAAGGATTCCAGCCTGCCTCACAAATAAAATGTGCCACCACTTCCAGACCCTCAGGAGGGAAGGGAATTGTACATGAGCACTCGGAAATGCTGGGGCAGAGCATGGAATTGGTCCTCAGCCTCTGAAATCTGGGCTGGCATTTGGCATGTGCTCTGAGCTGGCTTTAAATCCTATGGAAATGGCTCGACTTGGATTCTCAGGAGATTCCCTGTTCCCTGCCCAGGTAGGAATGGGATGATCTTTAAGGTCCCTTCCTACCCAAACCATTCTGGGATTGATTCTATGATTCACCGTGCATTTATCAACTTGGGGAAAGCCTCAATTTTTTGTAGTCTTCCCATCTATTTATCTTCTCATGTATTTCCCTGATACTCTATGGAAATCCCCAAAGAAATAAAGGAAAATAAAGGGCCTGGGGGAGGAAACTCTGCTCAGCTGCTTTATCAGGACGTTTTAGCAGAACTGAAGTGGATTGTTTTTACAAACAGCTTCCAGTTAAAATGGATTGTGTCCAGTTTGTCTCAGGCTCTGTGCTCTTCCCTCCACCTCTAAAACTCCATTCAGACAACCCTTCAGATCTGTGAGTTTGGGGCTCTGTGATGCTGAGAACTGCCCAGTGCTTACAGTGTTCCCTGAAGCTTGTGGGAACTCCAGGTGCTTGGCACAGAGCTGGCTAGTGCTCTGTGTTTGCAAAATAAAAATCTGCACGATTCTTCCACTCCATAATCTCAGATAAAGCCCTGAATTCCATTCCCTGCCACTGAGAATAATGCCCCATAATGAGTATTTGTGGAATAATGTGTTTACAAATTGTGACCAAGCTTATCCCCCCGTGTGCTGAGATTTGGAAGACAAGCCCAGCCTAAGTCAGTGCTGAACAAGAAGGCATGAAGAAAACCAGGAACACAGTTCAAATCCTGCAGTTCCTTTCACAGGCAAGCCTGTGCATCCCCTTGGAAAAACAGAGGGGCAGGTTCAGCCTCCTTTCATCTACAAATAGCATCAGTGATCACAGCCCTGAGGTAAGGCCAGGGCTTGGGAATCCTATTTTGATTCCAAGAGAGAGAAGCACGGCACAAAGTGTTTCTCTGTGTAATTAAACGTGACTGGCACTTGTTCCTAGCCCCTGCAAACCCACAGCAGCTCTTCTGCTGCCAGCACAGGGCCTGGCACAGAGCAGGACCTGAGGAGACAAAAAGCCCAGAGATGGTTTTGCATCCTCCTGCCCTCTCCTAGAAGAGAAATAGAATTTAGCCCATGGACATTTTATGATATTGGCTTCAAGTTTAATAGGAGCATCCTGCTGATGTGAATGGAGGAGTATTCAGGACCTCTACTGGCAGCAAGTTCATGCATGGAATCCTGGAATCTCTGTTCCTTTCCCTCGTATTAACCTTTCCCTTAAGCAACAGCAACGAATGTTCCCACCTGTCAGACTCAGGCAGGAATGTATTGAGGAATAAGCCTAAACTCATTTTAATCACTTCCGAGATATGCCGAGGAATATAAAGGATTAAATCTCTCGCATTATCCTGGGGCCTTTTCAAACTCCAGTCACAGAAAAAGCACTGGAAGAACTCATTGCTCTGTAAAGCCCTGGCTCTTCAATTCCTTCCACAGCTGGAAAATGCACAAAGTGGGAGCCCCTGGGAACCATCAGGGTCCAGGCTTACATGGAAGGTTCTCCATTGCTTTTTGGTGATCCTGTTGCATTCAGCACAGGTGAATTTCCCAGTTCTGAGCATTTCTACAGCAATTCGGCTGAAAAACCTCTTAAAGCAGCCAAAGCTTATCACAACAGCTTTCCTGTGTGGCTCCTGGAGCTGCTCGGGGTGTGTGAGCAGAACTGGGGAGGGGAGCCACCAGGAGGTGAGGTACAACCTGCCCTGAGAGTGCCTGGGCACTTCCATACATTCCTGACTCCAGGAGCACAGAGCACAAACTCCTCCGGTGTGGAGGGAGCTGTTTATAACACAGACATGTAAGGCCCAGACCCTCTGCTTGCCTACTCAGACAAATCCTGAGGTCAGATCCGTGCCATCCTGAGCCCCAGCTCCCAGGATTTGTGCCTGCAGCCAGGGACAGCAGGAAGCAGCTACTCCAGCAAAGTGCTGTGCCAGCAAATGCCCCCGTTTGCTTTCCCTGGCACCATGTGGGAAGATGAAGAGGAGGCCAGAAACACAGGCTCTGTGCCAGCTGACAGCCACCCATGCTAGAAAAACATTTCCTTGGGATCTTCCATCTATTCCAAATGCTGTGTGCTGGACTGGTGGCACAAACAGGAATCTTGGCCTTCTGTCTCTGTGTGCTAAGTTTAACTCCATCTCTAATTGCCTTAGTTTATTTTTAAGCCTTTCTTGAGTCGAGGCAGTGGGTTCATTAAGTACAAGAGATTTTAATCTTGTTTCAGGAACTCATTAAATGCCTGGCAGGGGAAAAAAAAAAGGAGGAATTCAGGGGCCATCTGGTGGCTGTTGGGCACAGCACTGCTGGCCACAACGTGGCATCAGCCCAGCAGGGACAGCACCTGGAGCCAAGCACAACCTAAACTCAGCTCTGGTGTCCAAAAAAAAAATTAGTGTAGGAAATACTTGGTAATTTTTACAATTAATGGGTTTTTTCTAAGCTATATTAAAATAATATTCTGGGCTAAATGCTGGTTTAATTACATTCACACAGATGCAGTTGCTTTGGTCCAGTGTCAAAGAAAACATTTGGTCACAGGTGATTTGTACTACCAGGATCACCTCTGGAGTAATACAGATACAGAAAAATTCAACTACTGTGTCATAAAATCATTATAATCATAAAAAGATTTTATAGGTTTCGTCAACTTCTCCAATCAGATGTATTGCACCACATTTTGGGAGATAAATTGGCATTTCTGTGGCACAAAACCTATTCCTTCACGAGTGGCTGATCAGGCCTCTGTCCATTCTTTATGCTGAGACATTAATTTTGCTTTCTTACAGTCCTCTTCCTTTATGCACTTTCCACCCAGCAAGAACAGTGGTGTATTTTTAAATAGTGCTGAGGCCATCACCTCGGTGCAGTCATGTGAGCAGCTCCAGTGGAGCTGGGGAGCTGCCCAAGCACCCTGGTCCAGCTGCTGAAGTGCTGGGTTGGGATCCTGGGATCCACAACGTCCTTGAACAACCCAAAGATGGAAGAAAAGGGCAATTTCCAGTGTTGATGTCAGCACTCTTGCCTTAAAAAGATCAAAACACCCATGGAACAGCAATGGCAATCACAGGCACCTATTTAAGGAAGACAGGTAAAGAATCAAAAGCATTTCAGTGACAATTTGCAGATCAAGGCACTTCCTACTTAAAAATAACTTTTGGGGCCAGTAATTGAACTAAAAATAGTTGTAAAGTTTTGGAAATCAATCCCTACTTTCAGTCAGGCAGTGCTGACGCAGGGTAGCTGTCCCAGTAGCAGAGCACTTCAGCACCACTCTTGATGGTAAATATGGATTTTGCCAGGGATCTTCCCCTAAAAAAATATCAGATCAAAGGGAGAACAAGGCCATAAAAGGGCGAGGAAGGTTTGGACCATAATATGTTGGTCATTTTGTGGGAATGCAAGCAGGAAATCTTGTGGTTGAGAATTCTACCTGACACCAGCAAGCTGAGTCAAGGGTGTGTAAACACAAAGAACCTGCTGATTTTGACAAAAAGGTGATGGAGCCTGTGTTTACAAGATGGAAAGGAAAATACCCACATCATCTATTTGTTAAGGTAGAATGACTCTGTTGTGCCTGGATGTTTTTGTTTTGTAAGGCAGCTGTAAGGCTAAGCTGCAATGAGATGAGGATCATGGTAATATAATTACTAATACAAGGTTAGCCAAAGTGATTGTGAATGCCAAGAAAAATGAGACGCCTCACTATGAGTCAACACATCCATTTCCCAACCACTCTGGCTGTGGAAGGGAGATAAAATAGTGTTTGGAAGGGGCTGGTTACAAGGTGGCTCCTAATAGCTCTCCAACAACATTATCTTCTTCTGCCCTATCATGATAAAGCAATAAATGAAGAATCAAGCTGAAGCCCTGCTGAAAACATCTACTTTGTCCCAGTAATAAAAGAGATGAATACAAGCTAAATTCTATTTGTTCTGTGTTAAATGAATGCCAGGGCTGCATGGGCAGTGTCAGGGCCACGCAGGGGTTTGGCTGCAGCGTTCAAGGCCGGGTGTGACACAAGCTCAGGTGTGTCACTTCACGTGGGGCTGCTGGGAAAGGAGCTCTGTGCAGCTGCTTTTTCAGCAGAGCCATTTCCCTTGCTCCTGGACAAGCTGCAGTGCAGCTCTACCTGTGCCTGGCCTCACCTCCCTCACCTGCACTGCCCCTGCTCTGACTTGGTGGCTCCATCTCAGCCCTGTTTCATCCCTCCAGACCCCCTGGGTGATCACTGGGCTGACTGTGTCCTGTCCCTGCCCTGGCTTTCTGCCCTTGACCTTGGATCTTCCTCATTCCCAAGCATTTCCCAGCTGGCCACCCTTACTGGGGCTGCTCTGCTGCTCTTTGGGGACTGTGGGACTGCCCTCCTTGCTGGTGAGGACTGCCCTCCTTGCTGGTGAGGACTGCCCTCCTTGCTGGAGAGAACTGCCCTCCTTGCTGGTGAGGACTGCCCTCCTTGCTGGTGAGAACTGCCCTCCTTGCTGGTGTGAACTGCCCTGCCTGCCTTGCTCTCACCTACAGCTCCTGCTTTGTTTTTCCCAAAGGCTTTCCAGTGCCAGAGGGCAGGGATAGACGGGATCTTGGGAAGGAATTGTTCCCTGTGAGGGTGGGCAGGGCCTGGCCCAGGGTGCCCAGAGCAGCTGTGGCTGCCCCTGGATCCCTGGCAGTGCCCCAGGCCAGGCTGGACAGGGCTTGGAGCAGCCTGGGACAGTGGAAGGAGTCCCTGCCATGGCAGGGGGTGGCACTGGATGGGTTTTATGGTCCTTCCTACCCAACCCACTCTGGGATCCTTTGATCCTTAGAGTTACCTGCTTGCGCTGCTCCTGACATAAAACTCAGTTCTGAGCCTGGCAAAAGTCACCACCATTATCTGGATCCCACCTAATGGGAATATGGCTGGAAAACAACATCAGCCCGAAGTTACTTACCATAATAAGCAAGATGAATGAAGTGACAGATCAAACCCATTTCATTTTACATCCTCCATTTAACTGCTTTACATACTGTGAGCATTCCTTCTGTCTCCATCAATAACACTGCTCAAACACTGAAACAAACCCTGTGTAGTTCCTCTAAACTATTAATTCATCCTGACCCTACAGCAAGGATCACAGCACTATTTTGCTGGCTTTCTAGGTGCTTACATCAGTCCAGAACCAGATCCAGAGGTTAAAATGTGGTTAAGGGACCCAATTTCAGAAGAAATCAACTCATGCCAGTCTTGAATTTTACTGAAAGTTTGGGTGGTAGAGGGGAGAAGAAATAAAAAACAAAACCAAACAAGCATTAGAACAACCAGGTTCTTCCCTGCATCATTTTTAAAACTAAGAGGTGGGCCAGACTGCCCAAGTATTCAGACATCTAAAGACATGGACTTGGCAGGCAGAATTCTTAGAATGAACTCATTTCCCGGGGAATTGGCACCTGCATGGCTTGAAAATCCACTGATCTCAGCCCCTTCTTTAGCAGCTGAAGTGCCCCTGGAATTTAATTCTCAATCTCCCAAGTTACCTGCATTGTTTCAAAATTGTTCTGCCCAACCCTGACTCTCAGAGTGAAGCTGAGGACAGAGTTTGACTGAACTGGGTTAAGAAAAAGGAGACGGTACATTAAATCTGCTTTTACATTTTAGACAAGAACTCTAATGTAACCCTAATGCAGCTTTTTTTAATTTCCTTTGCCAGTCTTTCCCAGCACCTCAGCTACAGTAATTGCAGAGTTTCTAAACTTTCCCTCAGATTATTATTCAATTCAATTATTTATGTACATTATAAATGGCCAGAGGAATTCTGGAAACTATGACAAGTGTTCCAGATCTGAACATCTATCACTGCCAAAACAAAGGACTTACAAAACAAATTTGAAAGTGTGCTACTCTGTCAAACACTGGGGCTTGTTCTTTGAATATACATGTTTATATATAGATATTACATATTTTCACTGAGACATTGCTGCCAAATTACAGGGGTTTTTAGTTTTAAATGTCAAAAGAGTCAAGTTTGTCTGTCTCTGTTCAGAAAAAAGAGAAATAAAAGAAAACCCTGTTCAAATTCAAAGAAAAACGCTGCTATCAAGGCAGATTTCAAGTAATCTTATAAAAGACTGTTGTATTTGATAGATGATGTTGATACATTTTTTATTCTTAATTTTAATAATGAATATTTCTGAATAAGAATGAAGAGCAGAGTTGCCTAGACAACGTGGTTATTATGGGTTGTGCCAGCTTGCTTTTACCAACAGTGCCTTGGGAGGTCAGGCAGGTTCCCCTGGAGCAGGCTGGCACTTAGTGTGGAATCATGGAATGGTTTGGGTGGGAAGGACCATCAAGATCATCCAGTTCCACCCTGGGCCATGGCAGGGACCCCTCCCACTGTCCCAGGCTGCTCCAGCCTGGCCTTGGACACTTCCAGGGATCCAGGGGCAGCGACAGCTGCTCTGGGCACCCTGGGCCAGGGCCTGCCCACCCTCCCAGGGAACAATTTCTCCCCACTATCCCATCTATCCCTGCCCTCTGGCAGGTTAAAACCATTGTCCCTTACCCTGTCACTGTATAACAAGTCCCTGTCCCTCTTTTTGGCACTGGTAGCAGTTTCCACAGGCAGCAGAATGAGCAATGCCCCTGCTCTATGTCTGGAACATCATCCCATCTCTCAGGGGCACATTTACACCTCAGCTCCAGCCCAGATCCACCCTGAGCTGTGCTCGAGACAAAGCACATCACCGAGCCCATCCTCATTTTATTGGCATCAGCGCAGCAAAGATGGGAAATGACCAAACACAGAGTAATTCTGCATTGCCTGGTGCTTTGTCAGGAAGGAGAGAGCGAGGCCCACGTGGATTTCTGAGGAGCAAGTGTCTGCATCTTAATAAGGGCTAACTGGAAGTGGGTGGTGCCTGCCAGCAGCCAGGGAGGAGCAAACCCAAAGGATCCACAAGGTTTACACCTCCAAAGCGGAGCTCTGGGCGCCGTGCTGTCCTTGTCAAAGCAGGCTGGCAGAGGAAACTCAGCTGGCAGTTTCCTATCCTCCACTCCTCCTCACTGATTAATCCAGTGGTAAATAAAAAGACCTTTCAAATCTCCACCAACACAGTAATCGATTTACAAAACAAACCTGAATGGCCCGGCCCCAAATCTAGGGCTGCAAAGTCTTTCGACTTTTGTACAGAAGAGCTCTGTTATTGGCATTAGCCCAAATAAATCATTAGGGTGCATTCGTGGATAAATTCTGGAGTTTCTCATCCCCCTCTTATCTTCTCAGCTGGCCTTGTGTTCAGCAAAATCATGGATGAAGTAGGACTGCATATCACAGAATCATGGAGTGGGTTGGGTTGGGATGGGGGTGATCTCAAAGCTCATCTCATTCCAACCCCTCACCAAGAGCACAGACAGAGATAAATCTGAGGAGGAGAATCTTCTGAGGAGGAGCACCAGCCAGGTCCTCCAAGCCATATTCAGGCTTTGAGAAAAATCAGGAAAATTTCATACTCCCTCAATCAGGAGCAAAACTTATTATTAAACCCAGAATCCTCAAAATCTACCCCAAAAAATGAACTACAAAGATGCTGGGGGCAGACAACAAGCCAGGACTCAGCAGAGACAGTAAAAATATTTCACTTTTTTAGAAAAAGTGATGAAAAATCATGTGGGAAACTGTGGGTCCTGTGAAGTACATGACACTGAGGCCACTGATTTCAGCTCCTCCATACCCTGACAGGTCAGAACTGGAGGGCAACTGCTTGGGGAGCTCTCCCTGCCCAGGAAAGCGTGAGAGAAGAGCTGTAGGACGGCTCCTCTCACCAGGTAATGGTGCTCCATAACAAACAGATTGGCAATAACACACCAAAAATGACTTTTTGCTCCCAGCTGCCCGAGGCAGGGATCCCCTGCCAGGCCCAGCCCACCCTGAGCCACTGACCATGTGGAACAGCACCGGGGTGTTCTCTGCCATGGGCTGCTTCCCACACACTGAGTGCTGAGGCTGCCACTGCTCCAGCTGCTCCTGCAATCTGCATCTCCTCTGCCTCTCTTTCATCTCCTCTTCCTTTTGGGATAGCTCTCTTTCGCTTCCTTCTCTCCTGAAAAATACACAGATTAAGCTTTTCACTTGGGAGAAAAAGCCTCTTGTTCATCTGGTTGCATTTCTTTTTTTCTCGTGTTTACACCACACACTTGAGAGGGAATCATGACATGAAAGGCTAAAATAGATTTAGAAAGCAATTTTGGTGTTGTGGGGGGACGCAAGAGCTTGTCAGTGGATGAAATCATCTCTCTAAGAAGAAAAGAACCTCAAAGAAAAGGAGCAGAGATCAAACTTCTGGTAAGCGGTGACGATGTGTGTGATCAAAAATCCTTTAAGCAGAGATGTGTTTGTGATGTGTCATTCCCCAGCTCCACACCGAAATTCCCAGTCTAACCCCATTTCCTTTCCTATCTACTAGAGAACAGGACAGAGATAAGTTTTCCCTGACCCCAACACCTCCCATCTTTCTACATTTGGATGCCTACAGAAAGATTTCATCTGCCATTTCCACAGCAAACATGAAATTCAATTTCTTCTGAATTCTTCCAGCCACAGGTGCTCCAGCAATGATTAGAACAGCAAGAAAGAAAACTGCAATCAGTTAAAACCAGTGAGTTATTACTCAGAGACAATAAATAACCCAGATTCTTGCCTGGCTGTGGGCTGCCATCTCTGTGGCAGGCTAACAGGTAACCAAAATGGAGTTTAGTATTCCTGGTGGAAGCAAGGAGCTTAATGTCAGGAATTCCATAGGGAAAAATCCCAGCAAGCAACCATCTGCCATTTAAAGCAAGTACACAGGAGCTGAGGTGTCTAAGTGGCAGGGCAGGCAAGTGTTTAACTGTGACACAGTAATAGTCTCCAGAGCAGGCAGATCCTAATTCTTTCCAGGGCTCATATGTCAAAGTCAGAATGTTAAATTTCACTCTGAAAATAGCAGGATATAACCTTTGAAAAGGCAGCAGAATGGAGCTCTCCCAAACAGTTGGGCAGGTGCACAAGGCAACCACCTGATTTCACTTTAAAATTAGACCTTCTGCAGAACACACTACATTAAACTGAGCCCAGAGAGGCAGAGGCCCAAATAACTCTGCAATTTCCTCAATTGATATCGCTCTTATTTCTAGTTTTTAAAGCTTTCAAAGATATTCCTGTGGCATTCCTCATGGGTGTACTTTGTAACTCCAAGATCTTGCCGTTTTCTTGGTGGCAAAGAGTCAGAATTCCTTTGCTTGGGAAGAAAAAATTACAAGGGGAGACTGATACATCTTCCAGTTTATGAAAGGTGTTTTATACTGAGTAACAGAATAAACCATTTTCCATTCCTTCTGGGAACACAGCAAAGAAAAAAGTGTAAATTGGAGAGAGGAGCATTTGAATTAGATTTAATGAAAAGCTTTACAACTGTAAGGATAATTAAGCAGCAAAATGTACTACCTGGGAGTCAAGGAATCCTCACGACTGAGGATTTCAAGACCAAGTTCTATAAATATCTGCCAGGATAGATTAGATTTTACCTCACCCTTTATTGGCACAAGGAGACTGACCCTTCCAGACCTATTTTCTATGAAGCTGTGCTTAGGAAATCCCAGTGCTGCTGTTCCTAAAGGAGATCAATACTGTGTTATCCTCCTCTTCCATAGAATAAAAGCTAAAGAAACAGGCTCAGTTTACAATGTCAGAAGTGCCATAGCTCATCTAATCCCAAACCCCACCGAGGCTGCCCCTAAACCTTCCAGCAGCAGCTGCCAGGACTGTTGTTCTTTCCAGGTAACAAAACCAACACCCTTTTGCCCCAACTCACAGCCCAGGTAAGCAATGTTCTTTAAGCCTGCACAATTAGAGAGGCCACAGTCAAACCCACTGCTGATTTTTCTTGTGGGATACCTTGGCAATTCTGTTGTAGTTGGAGGACACTTTGGAGCATTTCCTGCATTTTGGACTTTCTTGGCTTCCATTTTGTTCTCTTTTTCTGTGGCAGCTCCATTGGCCCCACAGCTTGACAAAAGGGAACTTTTTTTCTCTGGTTCCAGTCTCATCAGTTTCCCGGGAACCATCTCATTTGTCTCTTGCCTCACTTCACAAGACTGGTTTTGACTTATATTAGAGGAACCTCTGTTTTCCAGCCTTTCTGGATGCAGCTTTTCAGCTGGAACAGACGTTTTATGAAGAAGCTCCAAGGCCTCCTTACGGGCTGCTCGGAGTTGTTGCAGTAACAGGCTTTTCCCTGAGCAATTCCTCCTGCAAAGGAAATAAAAACCTGATTTAATCAAGATAAAGCATTATAGGAATAAACACAATCTCTGAGGAACTTCTGATATGAGTGACAGCTCAAAACAAGGACTGGGCATCTACAGGAATGATAACTGTGGGTAACAGCAGCACCAGCACCCAAGTGACACAAACCTCCACAGAGCCAGAACATAAAATTGATCTTCCTGGAGATTTATTTACCTCTTCTGCACTCAGGCACAACACAAACACCTACCAGAAGAGCCCTGAACAAATCCATTGTTGGCATGGAAATCAGAGCCTACAGATTTTTGTCCCCTTTGAACACAGGGGTTTGAATACATACAGAAAAAAAGGTTTTTCTAATAATTGTTAGAATTTTTGAGTGTTTGGCTTAATTTCCTCAATGAGACTGCTAAACTGCCAGCAAGCATGTTATTGTGATAGTGGACTGTCCTGTCATGACATAATCTGCATGTACAGAATAACAGTTCCTGTTTAATAATTCCAGGTAAGAATGAAACCAGATGAGATCAGTTTTGAATGAGATCAGAATCCTGCCCTGCTGAGACCAAGAGAATTTCTTATTTACAAACAGAACTGAGCAACATTTGCCAGGCATTTCATTTGTGCATGTTCTTTAGGAACACTAAGGTGAATCAAAATCCAAGCTCTGCTCTCCATCCCTGCAGATTTACACTGATGGAACTGTTGGATTTGGATCAGTGCCAGGGAGAGCTCCCCAGGCATCACCTCAGCCCTGCTTTTTACTGGCTTTGGATTAGATGTTCTAAATTACATTGGTTGGGCTCTGTTCCTTGTCAAATCATCTCTTCTCCCAAACCATTAAAAGAAATGCAATTGGCTGGCACAACCAGACACATGTTCTGCTTGTCCCCTGCGCTGCTGTGGTTTGAACTTCCAGGCTGCAGAATTCCAAGTGGAATCCAGAGCACGAATGCAGGAAGAGAGTTGAACTTGACATCTCTGCTTCACATCAAACAAATATCTTATAAGTGATGGATATAAAGCAAACCCTGAGTTTAGCAACAAAAGGTTCCCATCTGTGCCTGCTGAGGAATTTATCGTTTAGAACTCCACCCATCACACTCTTTTCCCTTTCCCCTCCAGTTAAGGAGAAATGGGAGCATCCCTGCCCATACAATACAGTCAATATTCTCTTTAAATCTCTATCCATTCTAGTCTATTTTGTTTTTTTAAAAAAATAAAGGTTTGTCTGAGTCAACTCCCTACAACATTTCCAAAGTTTGGTTCGGAGTCGTGTCAAACACAGTTCCAGTGTCACTCCCACAGCTCTGGAGAAAGTCACATTTTCCTGCCCCCAGGGCACCTCTGGTTTTGTTTTGAGCTGTCGAAAGCAGCTGGACAGGTGCAAATATTGCCTCAAGGATCAACAACTATTTTCTAGCTCTGGTAGCTTTACCATGCAACAGGAAAAGAGTGACCTCCTGGGGCCACACTGCAGCACTTTCATTACTGGGATTTTTTTTTTAATTTTTTTTTTTCTGGGAAGACCAGGAATGGAGATATTTAATTACACAAACTCTCACTCTGATCACTGTTAGGGCAATTACTGTTGTTCCAGAAAAAATGAACATCATATCACTTGAACCTGGTAAGGAATCTTACATTCTCCTTTCTGCTTCATCCTTAATTGACCCAGTCTCTTCTTCTTCAGAGGAGCTGTCACTTGCACTGTGAAACAATCAGACCATATTAATTAACCCTGTTCCAACTGGGTGTTGGCTCAGCCATTTCTAGGATGCAAATTTAGAAAATGAGGAAAAAAGGGAGAGATACTTCCAGGGAAGATCTCCAGGTGTTATGGAGAGTTCTTCACACTATTACTCTAGCAAAAAAAAAAAAGAAATCAAATGTTCAAGCAACTAGATCAAAATGCATTACCTGTTTATTATCTATTAGCTGTTTATGAACTATGAGGTTTCTTCTTATGACAGAGGTGTGAAAGAACATTTTTATGGTTACATTTCACAAGTATGAGATTCAGAAAGGTTGAAGTGTCTCACTTTTTGTTACTTATTTCTCACCCCCAATAAAGCCAGGATTTACCTTTGCTCCCCTTCAGGGAATGTCACTGACTTCTGGGGCTCAGCATCTCTCAAATCTATGTACACAGCTGCAGGCTTTGGCAGGCACTGGAATCTCATCCTGCCCGTCCTCAGAGAACTCGGAGGGGATGAGAGCAAGGCAACATCCCTGCACACAGAAAACACCCCTTCAGCATATCCTCTGCCTTATCTGCACAAGAAATCCTGCAGGGAGTGGATTAGGATCAAAACTGGGCTGGAAAAGGAGCTTTGTGCTTCGGATGCCACACAGATTCCAACTCTGTTTCTTCCTACTATCGAAATTCAAGGATTCAGCTTCCCCCAGGAATAGAGATCACAGGCAGGATGAAGAGGGATATTTAGTTCTCAAAAATGCGACACCAACAAATTGTTCTGGAGAAAAAAGGCAGGCAGGTACGGCACCAGAGAGATCCCAACTTTTAAGATCCCACTGCCAATGAGTAAGAACAGGTTTCCCCTTCCCTCTCTGCCTCTTAGCAACTCCATTTTATCCTCCCAGGCATACAAAGTGCAAATCATCCTAGTGGCTCTCCCTGCTCTGGCAATGAGGATACTTCCTACCCTCCCCTCCACTTGTTCACTCATTATTTCCTCTGATTGATGCTGTTCCCTCTGAACAGCCTGAAAATGCTCTTCCTTCACACAGAACCCTCCAAGATGCACTGACATCTCCACTGATACCCACAGAAAACCACCCTGTGTATTTTTGCTATATTGAGGTAGCAGGAAGAGAAACTGGTACTCTAGAGGACAAAGGTGAGCAGGATAATTGGCTTTGTCTCGTTTTCCCATCTTTCCCATTTATCCCAAGAGTCTGGTAAGGTCTAGACAAAGGCTGATGGAGAATGCCAAGGTGTTTATCAGAGAATGACTGAGTATTTCAACTCCAATATCAGCTTTCTGCAAGGCTACAGAGGAAAACCCCTACGGAAGACCAAGAGTAGCCAAGTATCCATACTGGCAGCCAGGATTGGCTGGGATATGTGACAGAAAAGGACCTACTTATTGTCCTGCTGTCCCTGGAAGGAGCAGGGCTCGGCTGATGGCCACCCACAGACAGGAGACCCTGTCCTGGACTGCCTGGCACACAGCTCTCCCAGCTTCTCCAGGAGCTCAGCTGCAGACTTCTTCCTGAAGGTCTCTACGGAAGAGCGACAAAATAAGCATCAGTTGTGGTCTTCTGCCAAGGAATCACCCAATATTCTCCATGTTCACACTGTCCCTTTCCCTACAGCCTGTCAGAAGGGGAATGATAAAGATAATATTGTCATCTGGCTCGTCTGGCCCACGGCAGGCCAAAAAACCTAGATGAAATCTTGAGAGAAGTTAATTAAACATGTTTTAGAAGCATTAAAAAAACTCACTGTGATTTCAGCATTCAAAATTATGCTGCAGGGAATGATTTAAACACAGGAACCTGAGTTTTATTTATTTTTATGCACTTTCAGCTAGTGATATTACCATAATCTTCTGGGAAGAAAGGAAGTTCTGCACAAGTTTTATCCCTCTGCTGGTCCAGCTCCTCAAGACTCTTGTCTAGATCCCATTTCTGAAAGAAGACAACAGAAATGTGATGGAAAGTTTACTCCCCAAAGACCACCCCTAATTTCAGTGCCAGCTTGCTTTCAGCAGTTCCAGAGGAAGTGCTGTAAGGAAAGGAATGCATTTATTACATCTCTTCAGACAGGGCATCCCTGCAGCTGCTTCAGCTCCTTCTGCTGAGGCTTTTCTCTCAGAATCATGAACCCTTTTGATATATAGGCTACAAAAATCACTGGAGACAGTGGAACAGATTAAAAAGTGGTCTGATACAAGGCCAAACCTATCTACTCTGATCCTGAAAAATGTGAGAACTTCTCACTGCCACCCACAAGACAAGGACTTCTGGCTCTTCACTTCTTTGAGATGAGCCTTTTCCTCCCCCTCCAACTTCTGAGCAGGGTGAATTCCCACTCCTCTAGGTACAGTCAGTGTCAGATGATATCTCACAGCTGCTCATCCCACCCTGAAGGGAGGATCATCCATTTCCTTGCTCTGAATCCACATGCCCTGGCTGAGGGCACACACACCTAACTCAGGTACAAAACCAGGCTACCATGAAAGTCCACATGCATTTAAACCACTCATTGCTTTCCCCTCTGAACGTTATTCAGAACTGAAGTTTTAATGAAAAGTATCCACACCCATATGAAATATCATCACCAGAAATCAGAAGTGCTTATGAGTTTTATCAAAAGGAAGGGGGCTGTGAGTTGTGACTATGACACAACTGCCACAAACATGCATTTCACACAACCACTCATGGGCTTTAAAACAGCAGAAGCAGCCTCCAAACCCAGCAGTTTCACCTTGTAAAACCTCCATCATCGGCCCCTCTTGTTGAAGAGAACATTCCCCCTCCTTCCTGAGCAATAATCTTCACACATAACTGAACCTTGATTAGATCTATTCTAACACTGCAGCACTGGCTTAAGTTCCAGAAGGTCCAGAAGAAAAAGAAGTGAAGGTTTGCACCATTCCATTTCTAATACAGAAAGGAACTTAGGGGGAAAAAATGTCAAACGAACTGATAGGAATTAAGATGAATCTGCATATTAGTTTTAGCAACTTGACACAAACTGAGGTGCCTGGCTGAGCTGGGAAGCAACAACCACCTTACAAATGAAAGAGAGAACACACTGAGCCTGGTCTCAGAACTCACCCAAAAGCATCAGACTTCAGCTCATTGAAGTCACTGATATCAAACAGCTTCTGAAAGGCAAATAGTGCCTCCTGAATTAACAGAGAAACGAATTCTATGAGGTGAGCTGGGAATTAAACCCAGACCCACTTGAAAAAGATGCTCTGCAATGATGCAGCACAATTTAACTCACAGGCCAGCAGCTGCATGATTTGCCTGGACCGGAACAGTTCTAACATCAGAAAGTTCATTTCTGTAAATACATGAAAGGGGAAAGGCAACATCTGTACTCTGACCCGTGGAAGGCTTTGAACAGAAAGATCAGGGCATTTTCTGTGCTGATTAAGTTCTAATGAAGTCCAAAATCAATAGAGGTGGATCTATAACTCAGCACTGAAGAGAAGCACCTCCCCACTCTGGGCCACGTCCCAGTTAACACTGAGCTGCTCATCCCACCTGCCTCAGGTGGATGAGATTTAGGACTTCAGGAACAACCCTGAACATCTCCTCACCTCCAGCACTGCATTGGAAGGCCAGAAAGCTCCCTGTTTTCATTCAAAACCTGCTTGGGACCCGAAACTCTCCTCACCTGCCCAGGGGCAGATGCTATGGTTGGCTTCCCTGAACAGTTCCATGGACCTTGCTGCTGATCCACGGCTTTTGCCTCCATTATGGACTTGTACTGGCAGCTCTGGGGCAGCTTTTGGTACTTGTGTAACACACAAGCCCTGGGGTGTGCCAGAATGGGGCTCTTCAGCTCCTTGCTCCACACTGCACTGTTCCCCACCCCACCAGCAGCATTCCCCAAAGCTTTTCCTTGGGGCCACTTGCCTGCAATGACAAATGGGTCACTTCTCCAAGATGCTCAGCTGAGGAGGTTTGTTCCTTTGCACTTCTTCCCAGACTGTTGTTGATGCCACAGGAGGGAGGCTTGACATCCTGCTCTGGGGATGGCTCCAGAATGATTTTGGAGAGTATTTTTGTCTCTCTGAGCTTTTTTCTCTCCTTTTTACTGTACAGCTCTTCCACAGACACTGCTGGATTAATCCAAGAGTTCCCTCTTGCCCTGGCCTGTGTGCTGCCCAGTTCTTTCTCCTCAAGATGATCTGTGGAATCTGCAGGAGACTCTTTAAGAACAGCTCCCTTTTGGTTCAGCATTTCTTCAATCTGGCCAGCAAGTTCAGGAGCTTCATCTTTAATCATTTGTACATCTTCTTTTGCAGTGATTTGGGCACCATCTGTTTTTTCCTGAAAGTCAAAACTTTCCAGGTCTTCGTTCCAGAGCTCCCATGAAAGTCTTTCTGTCTCCTGGGTTTGCTACGGGTAGAGAAAGAACAAACATGCAGAAAGTCACATTTCCCTAAGCTCTGGAAGTGGATAATAAACCAAAACAAAGTGGTTGGAAGACAAGAGCTCCAACTCAGACACCATATGGAAACAACCCACACCATATCCATCATGGAAAACAGTGAGACTGTTTACTTTCCAGAAACTTTCATTTTAGGAGGTGCTAAACATCCTTTAAATTACTTTTTCTTACATGTGCTCATCATTCCAACCCAAACCATTCTGTGATTTTATGGATTTATCTTCATCACTGAAGGAACAGTGTAATAATTCTATCCCAGAAAAGCTGTTCAAAGAGTAAACTTCATACTTGTCCTCCTTCCTGCACTGTCCTAATTAATTTTCTAGACACATAAAATGATTGCATGGTGTTAGTTAGTGCACAGGAGAGAAAAACAGTAAAGGGACAATAAAAAATGCCAGGGGACGGGACAAAATAAGTCTAAAATCTCAGTAACAGAGAAAACTTTAAAGGGTCACTGTAAGTTCTAATTTCTAGTGGGAGCCAGTACTGGGGATGAAGCTTTTCCACCCCACAGGTCAAATAAATCAGACAGCAGCAGCTGCCCACACTGGGGACAGCCAGAAGAGAGGGGTGACAGTGCAGCCCACACACAACTGTCCCAACCTGCTCCTGTGAGTCTTCCAGAGAAAACATCGTCAGTTCTTCCGACAGGTCCGGAGTTAAGTTTGGCAGGTCCCGGTGGAAGATGAAAAGCTCTTCATCACTCTCACAATCAGACTGCAAACAGCAAGAAAAAAAAAAAAAAAGAGAGAGAAATTAAACAGGATACTGCAATACCCACTGATACTGGAATATCTGATTTGCAGTGACAACTCCCATGTTGTCACCTCTTGAAGTGCAGACAAGAAGTTTCCTTGCAGTCACACCTTCACCAGGCAGCCTGGAGGCCCAAGAGTCACCAAGCCAGGCTGTCTTACAGCCACCTGACATTTCAGCAAGCTACAAATGTAAAAAACATGTAAAACATTAAATTCCCATGGAGGTTGATGACAAACAGCCTGAGAAAAGTGATAGAAAATGTGGGAAGGTCTCTGACTCCCATGTGATTCTCTGCACTACCTCATTCCCATCAGAGGCAAGAGCAGAGATGATCACTATTCACAAGGGCCTGGAGTGACAGGAGCAGGGGGAATGGCTTCCCACTGCCAGAGGGCAGGGGTAGATGGGATATTGGGAAGGAATTGTTCCCTGGGAGGGTGGGCAGGCCCTGGCCCAGGGTGCCCAGAGCAGCTGTGGCTGCCCCTGGATCCCTGGCAGTGCCCAAGGCCAGGCTGGATGGGGCTTGGAGCAGCCTGGGACAGTGGGAGGGGTCCCTGCCATGGCAGGGGGTGGAACTGGATGGGCTTCAAGGTCTCTCCAACCCAAACCATTCTGGGATTTTGGGACTCTCAGGGACGGGAAAGGCAAGGCCTCACCAGGCAAAGCCCAGTCCCACAGCACCCAAGATGAACAAGCAGGACAGACCAGGGGGACTAACCAGGCTGAGTCAAAACTCCAGATCATTGGTCAATGTTGGAGTGATGAGGCAGCTCAGAGACCCAGCCTGAATGTAAATTCACAGGTGAAAACCTGGCTCAAGCAGGACCAGAACTAGAAACCAAAACTCCCCTAACACAGCTCAGAGAGGAAGTGAAGGCCCAGAGCTGAACTTCAATAGAACTGCTGGGAGCCCTGGGTGAGGCCAGGCAGGGCCATGAAGGTTTTTCACTGCCCTCAGGACCTGTTCAGAATGCAAACAGCATCTGTGTTTGCTTGGGCAGCATTTAGATAGCTCTGAAAATCCCTTTTCTAAACACCAGATATGCATTGGAGATGAATCCTTATGCATGGACACCCAAAGGAGATTAAGCACCTCCTCAGCAGTCAGGACACAGCTTTCCTGCTTGTCCCTTTGTTTTGCAAGTGTGCGTTTTTGGGAATTCACACTGAGGAAAATCCTCTCTGGTGTCATGAGCAATAGAACATCTTTCCTCTTTACAAACTGCACATCAGGTTAAAGGAAGTGCTTCAGGGCACAGAACATTTTTGGAGTGCCATTTTTGGAGGTGGGAGCAGAGCATGTTCAGGTGACAGCTCTTGATGCACAAATGGATCTTCCCGCACGTGGAAACTCCTCGGACAAAGGTGCAGCCCTGGAACTGCAGCCTCAGCAGGACAGGGATTACACAACCAGATCTTTTGAATGCAAATGAAGTGCCAAACAGATTGCCTCAGTTCCTCCTGCAGGAAATCTTTTCCATGTGAGATAGAAACAGAGAATTTGGAGATTGAAAAAAAAAAAAGTTCAACATGATTTAGGGTTATACAATTTTGTTTGGCACCAAAGTGTGGAGCTGCTTCTCTGGCTTAACCTGATTGTACCTTACTCAACAAGAAAATCTACAAATAATTTCAGTGTTGGGCCTTAATCTGCACTATAGACACACATACTAACATGCAAGGTTCTTTTAAATAATTAAAACAGAGTGTAGGTACAGGGAACTGAGAACAGCGAGGGAATATGGTTTGTCCAGCATGATGGGAGAGATCCAGGTGCAGAACCCAAGTCATGGAATCCCCATCACCACTTTATCCACTAGATCAGACTGCTTTGGATTACAGACTAATAATAAATACCCCCTGGAGGCATTTCTGGCTCTTTCCCTGCTCCCTTTGTACCATTAATAGCCCCACTAAGTTGGGATAAAATATATTCTTTGTATGTTCAAAACTTTTTCAAGTTTATGTATGTTTGAAAATGAACACAATGTTCTGATTTGGACAAAAAGCAACTAATAATCAAATCTTGACAGATATCATCCCCTCAGAAAAGTCAATGCCAGAGCATATTGGACTAGAGAGGAACACCAGATCAATGCTGTCCTGTGAACAAAGATGTTCAGCAGCCAAGAACAGCCTGGCCCAGGCCCAGCAAGTGAAAAACCTGTACCAGTCAAGAAAGCTGCACACCACCTCTCAGTCTCACACTTTATGTGAAAAGATTTCTGTAATTATGCTTCCTTGGCAGGTAAAAAGCACAAAAAAGCAGCATGGCTTATGGAGAATGATAGGCAGGGGAAAAAAGCAGAATCCGGGATTGAAATATCTGCCAAAAATGCTTTTTTCTAGTGGACCACCAAGTCCTCAGCAATATCACTTTGCTGTGATCCTCACAGATAAAAAGCCATCCCACCAGGCCTGATGTCTGGCAAGGACATTGTTGGAATGAAGAGCACAATACTGCCAGGCATAAAACCTCATAATTTCTTTTTAAATCAGCAGGATTCTACTTTCACACCACATTTCTGACTGAGCAAATTAGGAAGAAATGTGGGTTTATTCGGAGAGATGCCCACTACCCTCCTCCTCCCTAGAAATCCTTATTGTCTGCAGAATCCCAGTATGGTTTGGGTTGGAAGTGGCCTTTAAAAATCATCTCATCCCACCCCCTGCCATGGGCAGGGACACCTTCCACTGTCCCAGGTTGCTCCAAGCCCCGTCCAGCCTGGCCTGGGGCCCTTCCAGGGATCCAGGGGCAGCCCCAGCTGCTCTGGGCACCCTGAGCCAAGGCCTCACAACCCCTGCAGGGAAGAAATTTTTTCCAATATCCCATCGGAACTTGCCCTCTGGCAGTGTGCAGTCTCCCCCTGCTCCTGTCACTCCAGGCCCTTGTCCAAAGTTCCTCTCCATGTTTCTTATTGGCTCCTTCAGGTCCTAGAAGGTCACAATCAGGTCACCCTTCTCTTCTCCAGGCTGAACAAGCCCAATTCCCAGGCCAGCCTGGCTCCCAGCAGAGCTGCTCCATCCCTCTGCTCATCCTGGTGCCTCCTCTGGACCCTCTCCAGCAGCTCCAAGTCCTTCCTGTGCTGGACCCCAGGGCTGGAGGCAGCTCTGCAGGTGGGGTCTCACCTGAAGACAGGGGCAGAGGGGCAGAATACAAACAATACAGGCAGAGGAGGTGGCAATTACATTCTGACAGCCAAGGATAATCCAGAAGGCTGGGGACTAACACAGAGTCAGGAGCAGCCAGGCAGCCCACCCAGGATACCACAGCAGCCACCCCAAAATGCCTGGTAAAGTCACCTGCTCTTGCTTTTCAGAGTTTTTTCCCATGATCCAAAGGGAAGAAAGGCAGATTTGCAGCGCTTACTGTGGAGGAGTCAGAGTCCAGGGATGGGAGCTGGTCCTTCACCGCAGCGAGGATGGCTCCCCACTGGAATGTCCTGTCCCTCTGCACAGGAGCTGCAGGAGGCTCAGCTGCACGTTCTGCATCCTCACTTTGCCCTTCTGAGGCCATTGGAACAGCTTCCCTTCAAGCAAAGGAAAGATGAGCTTAAGGACACTTCTCCAAAAATGGGGTAACATCAGTCCAAAACAAGGACAAAGTCTGTGCAGTGGGATTCCCAGCACTCCCATCAGGGAATGTTAAAATCTGTATTTTTGGAGCTATTCCTTCCCACCTGAGTCCAGAGGGCTCAGAGCTTTCTGCCCTGCTCACCACACACCCAGGGGGCAGTTCAGCCCTTCACCTATAAAGCGTTTTTTGGGATTCTTAGTCAGATTGCTGTAACTGTGTCCTCTCCAAGCATGTTCCCATGTTCTGACTGCATGGAGGGGGCAGGAACAAAGCAAAGGCAGGCTGAGGATTGACTCCTCTTCCCTATTTCCCTCACATTCCCCTCCTCACTACTCCAAGGACGGATAAAATTATCACAAAGCCATAGAATCTCATACTGGTTTGGGTTGGAATGGAGCTTAAAGATCATTTTGTTCCACGCCCCTGCCATGGGCAGGGAACCTTCCACATGATTAATGTTTACTTCTGTTTTCACTGGATTTTTATACCAAAAAATGGTTAAGAATAGGCACATTCTTGGATTTTGACCTCTCGAAGTGTTTCTAAAGTGGATAATTTCCTCCTGTTCCTTGATGTCCATGAGGACTTCAGACAACACAGTAGGAACTGTAGCTGAACTAAGAGGTCAGATAATTCATCCTTACAGAAAACCTTTACATTTTATGCTACAATCACATGGTTTTCTGGGCAGTCAAACTTGAGGGTAAATTATTTCTGGTTCAGAGGTTTCACAGAGTACCCAGAGCTGGAAGAGACCTACAAGGACCATCAGAAGTTGGTGACTCTGTGCTGTTCAGGACTGTTCAAGGGATCACACTCTCACTGTTACTTGCACTGGGCCAATAACACTCCTCAAAACATGAAGTTAAACTCAATTTATGCCCTGGGAAGTTTGTAACTTGCAAATTGGCTCTGTAAATACTTTATAGGCAATATCTATGGTGGTTTTATTGATGTGAGACAATGCCTGAGTTTGATTTAGGTAAAGAAGAGGGAAATCTCCACAGCTGGAACACTGTGCTCCAACACTGAGCAGAGCTCGGCAACGAGCAGAGGAGTTCCATGGGGATAAAACAAACTGCCTGGTGTGGCTCCCTCTGCCAAAGAGATAAATATCCCGAGGTTATGGATGTTACACTGGATCTGACTTGTCAGTCAGCTAACGCAGCATCTGCTGTGGGAGCAAGCAGTGCTCTGTGTTCAAAACTAACACTTGTTAGCAGCAGCACAACAGGCACTTTCTGAAGGGCTTGGGCATGGAGGTGTTAGGTCGAAGGCTGGACTTGATGATCCGGGAGGTTTTTTGCAGCGTTCATGACTCCATGATTCTAATTGAGACTTGAAACCCTGAGCTTCTCCGTGTCACCAGCACCGGCGTTTGCTGTCACATCCCCCCTCGCTGGGAAGGAGAAGCGGAGAAGATACGGGCAAGGGTGGGGGACAGAGCGTGGCTTCGGGACTGAGGCACCGCAGGGCCCGGTCACCGCACCGGGACAGGGACGGGGCCCGGCTGAGGGACCCCCCCCTCACAGCACCACAATGGCGGCCGCGCGGCGCGCGCGCACCGTCCCCATGGCAACGCGGCTCCCGCGCCCCCGGCCCCGCCCCGCTCCTCTCCCTTCACTCACGGCGCCCACCACGCCGCTCAGCGCCGGGCCAGGCCGGACAGCGAGCACAGCGAACCGGCAGCACCGGGACGAGCGCAGGGACCGGGGCCGGCG
>VZTX01018513.1:0-14123 GCA_013400915.1 Pardalotus punctatus | reverse complement strand
AACGCCCCAAGTTGCTCGGGCGGCGGTCAGGGCAGCTCCGCGATTTGGCTCTTGCCCCGGTGCCTGGCGAGCGGGACAGAGCGGGGCTGCGGCATTTCTGTGTAACGGGCCGCTCTCCCCGGGGAGGTGAGTGCGGCTCCAGCCTTCATTCCACTTGTTCCAGTTAGACAAAGCCACCCTGCCCGGCCTTGGGCTCTGCTAGTCGCCTGCTCTGAGGAGAATTTTGGTGTTTGTTTTTTTTTTTTTTTTNTTTTTTTTTTTTTTTTTTGGGGGGGTGGTTATGTGTGTGAGTGTGTGTGTGTTGTTTTGGTTTTATTTGTGGTTTGGGTTTTTGTTTTTTTTTTTAATTTGTTTTTCCCTTCCCGTTCGCGCCCGCCCGTTCGTTCCCGATAGGATGATTTTGGGAAGGGTGGACGCAAAGGGTGTTTGTTTGTTTGCACCGCCTGCTGGTTGGTTTCCTGTGACAAGAGGTGATAGCACAGTTTCCAGAACTGTCTGGGAGTGGGAGGAGAGACAGACACAGAAAATGAGCTCGTCTCGAGCTGCCGCTCGATCCGCCGTCCCGTCCACCCCCTCCATGGCAGCGTGGCCACGGGGGCGGGCGGGGAAGGTGCCTTGGCCGTTTTCGGCAGTGACAGGGCTTTGAGGGAGAGGCGGCGGAGCCGGGGGCACCAAGTTTGATTTGCAGCCGTGGCCGAGCGGATTGGTTCGGCCGGCGGCGGGGAGGAGCGGGAGCCGTGAGGGAGGAGAAGGAGGGGGGGAGAGCCGGGCTGTTTCTCATGGAAGACGGCGGCCGTGCAGCCGGCCGGGAAGTGCCACCCCCGCGGGGGAGGTGTAGCCGGCGGCACCCGGGCCAGGAGGCCGCTCCGTGACCTCAGCCGCCCGCCGTGCCCTGGCGGCTTCGGGGCGGGCGCGGTGCCGGGCCGGAGCGGGGATGGGATCGCTGCGGGAGCAGGAGGATGAGGATGAGGATGGGGAGAGCCGCCCTGAGCGGCAGCTGGCAGGGCTGGAGCCGGCGGTCGGGGTGAGCGTGTCCGCCGCTGGGGAAGCGGCTCCCGAAGCCTCGGCTCCCAGCGGGAGTGGTGGCCCCGAGCCCTCAGCCGTGCGCGCGGCGGGGCGGCCCTGGCTCGGTGCACTGGCCCTGGCTCGGCGCACCTGCGAGCGGCTCCTGCCGCCGGCCCCTTCTCCTGCCGGCTCTCCGGCTCCTCAGCTGACCGCCTTACTCTGAGAAAGTTTATTTCATTCACCCGCGGATGGGATCCGGGCCATCCTGAGGTCTGCCAGCCCCCTCAGTAAAACGGGTCGTGTGTGACCTGGTCTGGGTGGGCTGTGAGGGAGTATTAGAAATTCCAGCAGGATTTAACAACACATTTCAGTTGATGTTTTAATGTGAAAGGCTGAAGATGCTGTTATGCCAGCCTCAGTTTTTAGAGAAAGATTTAGCTGTTACTTGGAATAATTTCCTTTTTAAGCAGGTGTTGTCTTTTAACTAAGTCAGAAGCTGCCCACACTTGCAAATCTGAATCCTTCATGAAAGTTACGCCAAAATATGCTTGTTATGATTCTATTTCTAGAGATTTCTCACACTCAGTGGGGTATTGTTGAAACAGCAAGGATTGTATGTTTTAGTGGCAGGATTTTCCCTCTGGCTTCAGATACCACTTGCTCCCTGCTTCTGAGCTATGTTTAATACATATGTTTAAAATAAAATAATAATAATAAACCCCCCTTTCCTCTCACAGCTGCAGATTTCCCTTCCAGCTTCTCTGGTTTCATTCCCAATTCACAGAGTATAGTAAAAAAAACCAAAACTTTCAGTCTTCCCTCAGATGTTTTCTCCATGTGGTTAGTACTGCTGCTTCACACTCCTGGTTTTAACTGGAGATGACCAAGCTGGCACCACTTCCTAGGCAGAAGAGATGAACTGCAGTGGGTGCAGGTTGGGTTGCATTAATTCATGGAGCCCAGTTTGTGCATTTCTTGAGATTTTGGGCAGTCAGTTCCTCCACCACAGTTTGGGAATAACTTGCTGCCACTGCCCGGGTGGTAAGGTAACATCATGAGCTGGCTTGCACAGGTGTATAAATGAGCTTGTGGATGCCTGAGAAGTGGTAGGTTGATGTGTTCAGATTGTGCTGCTCTCTTGCCTTGTGAAATTTTGAATAGGTGTGCTGAATTCAGTAGAAATATTTCTTGTGGTGAGCACTCTTGGCCTTGCTTGGCCAAGTACTTTGTTTTGTGAGACTTAGAGGATTTTTTTCCCCCCAAATTTAAGGTCTCTGGCTTTTTGCACTGTGGACTGTGCTCCATAATACTACACTATTTAATTTAAGAACCCTCCTTGTATCTTTGTAACTGTAAAATGTTGCTGTGAAAGCTTTCATGGAATTTTAAAGTTTTAGGTGGATTTTAGTAATGTAACTTATTGTAACTTATTTCTGATGTGCTTCTGTGTTGGTTTTTTTTTTCAATATTAGGTCTAGGATAGAAGCAAAAAGCTTGTGATGTCAGGTGTCAGCAAAGAAGGGATGGTGTTATAAATAAGCTATTTAAAAAGAGTCCAGTAATAGAAGACAAATGTCTTCATCTACTATCCATTTTATTAAGCTCTGTCACACTTCACTTCCATTTGTACAATAGGTGTTTTGAAGAAATTTCTTGAGTACTAGGGATAATTAGGTCTTTGTTTCATTGGAGTTAGTGGGTTACCCTCAGGAAAAGCCAGTTTTTCAGTTTGTCTTCAGGGTGTACATCTGTCATAACTCTGCTTTCTTCCCGTTCTGTCTCTGCGGCTGTTCCGTGCAGTTTGTTACAGTGACACCCGTTAACATGGTTACAGTTAATTGTCTGTCAGAGTTTGAATTATACACTCTTTTACCCAGGGCTTTATACAGCCCTTGAAAATACTTCAGTAAGAATCGTGCTGTGGAAGACCTTTGACCTGAGGATGTAGATTTTTCCATGTATAGTTATTTTTTACAATCTGGTTCTGTTTAGCTATTTGCATAACAAGGACTGACACACTTTAGATCTTTCTCTTTGATTGCTTCTCTACTTGAGGTCAAACTGAGTGAAGAACTATGTGGAGTTCTTAACTGTGCACGTGGTGTGTGGCACATGGGTGTATACAAGTGCAGCTCCTGGGACTTCAGTGTGGGAGAAAAAAAGGAAAAGTCTTGATATCGCTGTCCGGTGGGGTCTTTGGGTTTTGTTGCTAATTTTATCTCTTGGAGAGGTAAGAATGGAGTAGCATGGTAATGCATACTGCTAAAAATAGTGAATTTGCTGTACTGTGTCATGTTGCTGAGTCTAACTCATTGCACTACATCTGTTACGAAATACTGGGAAGTGGACAGCAAAGTCTGTATCCCTACCTGCCTCTAGTTACTTGTATAGACTTAGATGTTTGTTGCTCAGCTCCACAAGGATATGTAAATTCAAATGGTGTTTTGTGGCCTAACATTGATTATATTGGATTATTGTCTAGTAATTTCATTTGCACAGCATTTACAAGTATTTTGAAAAAGGCTTACCACTTTCTCCAAATTACGGTAGCCAGTTTCAGGCAGTGTAATCTTGCCTTTAAAAACAATTTGAATCAAAGTCCAGAGTTGCTTTCAGAGTATGTTTATAGTTTGTACCTGATCAATGAGTAAAACCAGAGCTTAACCTCTGGAGCAAGCACGACAGAAAAGGATGGAAAAGCGACTGGTGACGTGTTTCTGTAAAAACAGCACCTTCAGACTCTGGAGCAGCACGTTGCAGGCTGTGCTGGCCTCACCAGTGCTGCTCTGGTGTGGCCAGCTCGTCTGAGGATGAGTGGGGACTAAAAAGACATGGTCTCTGTCCCATCGTGGTGTTGTCATTGCATGAAGTGCTCTTGTATGCTTTGCTGCCTGTGGAAATGGAATAACGTTACCAGCAGAGTTGTGGCTGTTTCTCAGAAGCTGTGTTTGGTTGAAGGCTGGCATTAGTCTGAGTCCAGTTTGGTTCCTCCCCAGTGAATGGGTAGATGTTTTACTGGAGTGCTCAGGAGAAAACACTGTCAGCATGCTGTGTGTTGGTCTAACTGATTTCTGAAAGGATGGTTTTATCACAGCGAAACAGTTGTCTTTCAAGGAAATGAAACTTTACATACAAAAGTTGCTGAGTTATTAAAAATTCACAGGTATCACTGAAAACTCAGAGAATGTGGCTTGGTGATGCAGCCGTTGTCAGCTTAGGGTTATTGGACTTTGTGGCAGCTTTCGAGATGCTGGGCTTTCTCTTCCCGTGAAATGAGTGTGTCGCACCAATGTGCTTTTGGGGGCTGGTGTAAGGTTTTGGGAGAAACAGCTGTGGAAGTGTTTAATAGAAGAGCCAGGGTTCACAGGCACTGCTTGGCTGACTCCTTCCTTGCTTCAGACAACCCTCGGTTCTGCCGGGGGGGTTGGGAGGTTACTCTGTGGCATGTGTGGGTGATGTGGATGTTTTGTGGAAACTTCTGGGCTGGACAGCAATTACGTGATTGCGTGCACTTGGGAATTGAGCTCAGTCATCTGAGTGTCTCTTCCTGCCCTGCAAGTGTTGCAGGCCAGGGTGCATAGCTTTTACTCTTGGTGTTAAAGCTGGGCTCAAATGTTTTACCCTTTTCATGCTTACATGTGTATTATCTTTGCTTACAGGCCTAGTGATCATAATGTATGTCTGCTGGAACAGGGAAATAACTTGCAGCATCAGTCTGCATCTAACCATCACTATCCATAATCCATGTTTATTTTTAATGCATTAAAATGCAATACATTTTCTAACACATTCCTGGTGTGTCATTCTGAGTCACCCACCACCTGACAGAAACCAGTAGCCTTTGAGGCAGAGGCACCGTGATACCCTTAAACCCAGCAGCATTTCAATCTGCATGGTTTTAAGTCTTATTAGCTATTCCTGTGTTATCTCTAGAACATGTGTTTTGAGCTGAGGATATGAACATCTGGTGGGAGCAGTTTAAAGTGATTTTAGAAGTTGAAAAATGCTGTTCTTCTAATGACAAAAGTTCCAGGGGGTTAATCTTACGGGATTTGAGTGTTGCTCTAAGAAGCCAAATGCTGCTTTTTCATGTGTGATTTAGCTCCCTGTAAACTCAGGTTAAGTTCAAAGATGGGAAAATGAGATCTCTGGGTTTTAACTTCTTTTCTTTCTTCTCCCCCACCCATGCATCTATAAAACAATCTCACAGGAGCTTCATCAAATGGGATATTTCTTTTAGTGTTACTGTTGAGAACACAGGCTTTTCAGTGTGGCCAACTTCAGACACCTGACTAGAGTGGACAAGGAAATTAGCTGCCTTATCTAATACTCTGTACTCAGGAAAGTGGCTTCCGTTCTGGCTTATTTCTTGAAAAACTCCAGAGAGTGCTTAAACTGGGAGATGTGAATACCACTCTTTCATTTATACAGCAACCAAAAAGATGTTCAGTTTGTTTTTTAAAGACATGTGATAGGAGGAAGAAGGTTCCATCTCTTTCCTTATTCTTTTGAATTTGCAGAAAATATGCTAGGAGAAGATCAACTCAAAGTGCATTTGTCCAGAAAGATGTGAAGGAGCAGAATTCTGAATTTTCTTGTTTTGTTGCAAGTTCACAGTTGTGTCTCAGTGTACATATGCTCTGTTATTTTGCTTTACAGTGTATCATGCTTTTCAGACTGTGTGGGAAATAAACCAAGAAATGAGGACTTTGAGCAGGAATATACAAATTATACTTCTGAGACAGGACAATTTTTCTTTATCTTATACTAAATTTTCTTTCCTTTGTTTATGACAGATTTTTACTAAGTGAATATCTTCTTTTATGTTACTATTATTAATATGTGAACTAATAGAAAAAGTGCCTTACAGAGTAGATATTCATCCCCCTAGTTCTGCCCTTGTAAGAACAAATTGATTTTTCAGTTCCGTCTTAGCCTGTTTTGACACTGAGTGTTGGCTTTCTGTCTTTATAAGTGACAGTATAGGAACTTGGCTCTGGATCTCTTGCATTTATCCCAGATCTGTGTTCAGTGGGTTTTGATGGTCCTGGCTGGTCTATGTATTTATCTGCTGGCAGCATTTCTGTCTCCCATGCACACGAAGTTCTGGCCTGCTTCAAAGCAATTTTTGGAGAGAATTCTCCTAGCCCTGTAAGAGGCTGCCATTTATGATTCTTTATTCTCTGGCATCAGACATTGTATGTGAACTTTTACTCTATGAAATGGTGACAAAAGGTCTCGGTAAGGTGAACCATTCAGCTTCTCTTTAGTGAGCAAAGTTTGCAGTTCAAAACTGTTACATGTTTCAATGACAGATATATTAAATCCCACTCTGGAATGTCTGTGGGAGGGAGGCTTCCCCCAACTCTGTTTGCATGTATGATATGAAAAAGGAGATAGTCCTGCAATGCTAGGCTCTTAGAACTGTGTTAAGTTCACTGGAAGTGTGAAATAGAATCTCAGGTTCAGTTGCTTGTGACTTGCTAGTGGTGATAAAATGAATTCCTTCAAAAATACTAATTTCTTTTTATATTAATCACTTCTCGAGGATCTGATGTTTTTGCACTCTTTTGGAAATAGTGTCAGGCTTTGGTTGGACTTCTTGGGTTTTGTTATTTTGAGAACCAGTCCTAGGAAAGTTGACAGCATTATTGAGTTTTCTACAATGAGCCGTGTTCTCAGTGAGCAAATTTGAAGCAGTTAATTCTTATACTAAAGGGCCAATGGAAAGTGTTTTGTTGAGAGGTTTTGAGGATGTCAAACTCACATGGAAATAAGGTTAGATTTTCTGCACTTTCCTAGGAGGAAAAATATATTTTGGCATCTGATCTCCAGATCTGTGTGCAGAGGTAGGTGTGAGGGATTTGCTGCTAGCAGGGTGCCTAAACCTTGCTGAGACTGCGATTGATTCTTGGTAAGTGAGGGCTCAAGGGTTTTGATGTGCATCTAGAGTCCTTGTCGGTTTAGCTTATGGTGGATATGCCTTTCTGGACTTGTCATGTTTTTTCTGCTCTTCAACTTGCACTTTTAAATAGCCTTTTACATGTAAATACTGACTAGCTATTTGCAGCTTCCTTGTTTTTTCTGAATTTGGTTTCATTTCACAAGGAGTACATGCGAAAATACCAGCACTCTGAGAATACCAGTTAAAAAGATTGGGAAATTTTTGCCTTTATATCAATGGTTCATGTGCCCATGAACTTGGCATTGGTGGAAATCCGGCAGTTTGGAGGAACTTCTGAATAATCATCTGAATAATCTTACTCCCAAAGAACAGTTAGTGTTGGGCATGGCTAGAAATGTGCCTGTAGGAGGAAGTAACTCTCTCATCTTAGGGGGTGGTGCTTTCCAGGGCAGAGGTGATGCATGTTTAGTTAGCCTGGGAAAACTGGGCTTGCTGCTGCTGATGTTTCATTTTTTTAATGTGTAAGTGGATGACTTTAATCCTGATTTTGTAAATATGGCACTTTAAACGGTAATAAAATTGCTCCAAAAATATATTAGCCAAAGTAAATATTTACACAAGCAGTAAAAACGTTATCGTGTTGCAAATCTAATGTCAGAATGGGCAGGGGAAGTTAAGCACATTGGCTGCAGATATTTAGTGTTTTTAACACCTCTCAGGACAAAAACACACTTTTTTGGGGGAAGTGAAAGCATTGGTGGGATTGTTGTTGATGCTCTCCAGTGTTGTTCACCTGTTCATATGATAACTACCTAATTAAGCATCCTTGACAGGTTCACTGTTCATATTTCAGCTGCCGTTGAAGTTGTTTGTTTTCCTTTGTGTGCTGTGAATGCTCGCATGCCATCAGAAGCACTGGTTGATGACTGTGTGTTATTACCTGGGGTTAAGTGCTGTCTCATTGCTTCCCAGGCTGCCTGCTGTTTCCCGGGGAGATCATGAAACGACATCGGCTTCCTAGCAGCAGTGAGGACTCTGACGACAATGGCAGTAAGTGCTCCTTTGTTGTAGAGTGCAGGAGGTTATGAGTTGGAAAATGTGTTCTAATGCAGTGTTTCATGCACCAGAGGCGTTTTGCATATTGGTTGAACCGATAGAAAAGTGTGTTGTAAGGATCTGGTTTGGAACTCGGTGATTCTGAGTACAGGGGGACAGTAGATCCAGGATCCCCCCGTTGAACTGATGTATAGTTTTAGTTAATAAGATAAAACAAAAGGAAAAAGTCAGTGGTCATCTTTGAAATCTTTGCAAGCAGAATAATTTATCATTATAAGGACAGAATGAGCATGGATACTTCTACTGACATTGCCCATAGAAGTTTGTATGAGGGTTTTAAATTTGCTTCCGTGTTCTCATACTCTCTTATGCAGTGGAGAAGTATAATGCTTCAAGTTTAAGCAGAAAAGATTAACAGAGCATAAAAGTTGTTCCACCCTGCATTTGAAGATCTTCTTTGAGGAATTACAAGCATTTGAATTCGGCAAATCACGAATTTGGACACAATGTATTAATGGTTTTTTAACTGTTTCTATACTGATGTAACAAGCACACTGTGTGGTATCTCTCTGTGTCTCGTGTTCGGATTTCAGTGACTGATAATCTTTCATTTAAGCAGAATCTTAGTCTTTCATTTAAGCAGAAAAAAAAAGGGGTGGTGGAGACAGACAAAATTTCGATTTGGGGAATGTGCCAAGGTCTTATTTGCCCAAACAGGCAAGTAGATTGTACTTGACAATACTGCAGCTTAGCCAGTTGTTAGAGAGGTTTTTGTGGTTTTAGTTTGTTCTATCTGGGTGCACATCTTCAAACCCGATGTCTTTTGTAACACTGCAGTCTGAAAATGATAGGGGTGCTTTCCCAGATGCTTTTGAAAGCTTCACGCTGAGAACTTAGCTCTGTGGTACACTGTGGCTCCACGTAGGTGACTGCTTCACCTGAATGCATTTCTTAGGTGTGTCTCTGCTGCCTGGGAATCTGCTCAGGTATGGCCAAATCTGCCTCTTAAAACAGCCCTAGGCAAACTGCTGCTGAAATGAAGTAGTAAAGGTAAAAGGATTAGAGAAGGTAAGAACTAGCAGGCTGATTAGGAGTTAATCCAAATAGGGATTGAGAAAAATCTGTTAGAGGTGAGGAATTTGGCTTGGTTTTGGAGAGCTACCTGCAGCTGGGGGATTTGGGAAGAAAAAAAAACAAACAAATCAGATGTGTTTTTCTTGGTTAGAAGTTTACTTGATGTTATAAAACTTGAAGTCAGTGTTTTTCCTCAAAGGTGATGTGTACTTCCCTGAAACACCAGGTGTGTTTTTACTTCTAAAATGGACAAGTGGCAGCAAATATGTCTTCCATTAGAATTTTGCTTCACCCTTTTTTCATTCCCTAGCAGCTTTAGAAATATAGTGTTTCATATTAATAATAGTCTTTATTTTTCACTCTCTTAGCTGTCTTTAAAAAATCTTTTATCCCTTGATGTGCCTTGTGTAACAGGTTTTACCAAATAAAACATGATGCCGTTAATCTTGGAATTGAAGTTCTGAAATAGATACAATTGACTGGCCTGTTGCTTATTCCAGTGCTTGTTTGTAATGTTATTTGATATATGACTATTTGGAATAGAGTTATTGACTCAGTGAATTATATTTTCCACAAAATCTGTTCCATAGATCAAGATATAAGAAAATGAACTTGGAAAAGAAAAGCAAACCCCTTGCCCTTTTATGATCTATTTTAAAGCCTGATTACTGCAAATAACTTCGTTGAATAAATTGCATGGCAAAGGCAGTGAAATTTTAGAGGTATTTTCAAGTATTATTTGAAATATACACCACTTCATTTGCATTATGTTTTTCTTTTTTTTCTTGATTATGATTTTTTTTCCACTCTTGAATTTACTGGGCAAATTCAGGTACAAGTTCTTGCATATTCATTCTATTACTATATACATATTCCTAAAGATCAAGGGTTATTAATCAGAAGCTCAGATAACATTTAATATGGGATCAGCACCTCCAAGGCTTTTTGTCATTCAGACTTCTCTAAAGTTGGGTCCTTTCTCTTCTCTTTTCCTGTTACAGGAGATACCAGTGGTTCCTTGTAACTATGCTTGAATGTCAAGGGTGTCCTGTTACAGGTTTCACCTTCACAGGATCTCTCTTGCCTTTAGTAGAATTACTGATTACTCTTCACTATGTTTGTTTCTGTATCTTACTTTGCCAGTACTATCTCTGACCCACTGTACTTACAGTAGTCTTAGAAGGGTAAGCAAGTTCCTCCCCCACAAAAAAAAGAAAAATAAAAAATTCTATTGAGTTTTTGTGGTCTGTATTGAAACCTTCAAGTTTTTCACTAGCTCTTTTTCCTTCTCAGAATCTCCAGAGGCAGACAACAATTACATTTGGCTATTCTGGGCATTTCAAACAGACATCTTCTAATAGAAAAACTGAAGTTTTAATCAGTTGGAATCCTATTGGCAAACACCTCCTTCCCTTCAGTCAGTGGCACCTCTTGACCCTCCAGTGGACTTGCTGCATCATTATGAACTCTGTAATCTTTGAGCTTAGGGGTCAGCACTGCTCTCCCTCATCCTGCAAGGTGCGGGTTGGGCCACCAGCTGCTGTGATTCTGCAGCTGAGTTTTCATGCTGTGCTTTACTAGACTGTGATCAGGCATCTCAGGTTCATCATGATGGTCACTGAATAAATGTGGAGTAAACTGAATGCTAGTGCTTTTTTGGGGTAGGCTCCAGCACATAGGCTTGTGCAACCTGGAAAATATTTTGGCACAGAAAGGATCTGCATTTTATTCTGTTGAGCTCAGGAACTTGAATATTTCTAACGTAATAATAATGATGCCACTAATAATGGTATTTATAAAAAAAAAAAAAAGTTGTTTTCCATTGAATCACTGTACTGAATCGGTTTCCTTGGTAGTCACAAGCAAACAAAGCTCATACCCAAGTGCTAAAAATACATCTTATTGGAGATATAGTAGTTCTTCAGAGGAAGAAAAAGGTGCTCTCATTTTGTGAGATGAAAGAAGGGAGAATGGCTTTCCTTTAGGGGTGAAATACAGAAGAGAAGAAAGCTTAACAACATGTCTGCATTTCTGGAGTATATGCATGTATTTACTGACTCATGTAAGACAGTTTAGTGTGGAGTGGTTATGTGTTATTTGCACAATTTTAAAGCCTTGCAGCTTAAAGTCAGCACCCTTGCTTTCCTCCTCACTTCTTCTTTGCCGTCAGACTTGATTCTTTCCCTAAAGCTAAGCTACCAAAAGTATTTATTTCATGTACTTCAACCTAACTACTGGAAATGGTTAAGCTGTGTCCCCTTAGAATCAAAATGCTAAATCCTCATTTCGACACAAAGCCAAAATAGCATATTTAAAGCCAGTTGTGCCTGGCAGTTCTGCAGTTAGTCCCTGGATATCCGAGTGTGTTCTCAGGCATTTCATTTTCTGAAATTAGAGGTCACTTTTGAACATCTTATCCATGAAATATAATTAAATGAAAAATGGCTCTGAATTTTGAACTTTTGTCTAAATACAGAGGAATGGTATTGAGAGAGGCTTGGGGAAGTGTTTAAGACTGTTGGCTCCTGAAAGCTTTTCTTCTCTGGTCACATGGCAGAGCTTGTTTGTTTCTGTGGCCTTGAAGATAGTCTAGTACAGCAACTATAATGGGCATTCATATTAGCCAGGCCCGTCACGAAAGCCTTGTGATGTACATGCTTCATTCTTCAAAGCCTGTGGTAAGGAACTCAGTAATGTTTACCTCAAATCAATTACACCCCTGTTTTCTGGTGGCTGGCTAGGGTTTTTACAGTTTTTAAGCAAATTTTGTTACATTGTATTTCAGCTTGCTTCTCTGTTGTCAAACCTTCTCTTTATGGTTCAGAATCTCACTCCAATTAAATGTTTGATACTGAAGCTGTTTTAGCTTTCCTGCTCAGTGTTTGACCTGGTTTTTTAGCCTCATTGGTCTGTAAATCTGCAAAGGTGGTTTGTGCTGAATATTCCATATGCTGTTTCCTGGTGAGATCAAGTTGTGCAGTAGAGGAGTTCCCATTTATAGCTTCAAGGCATTCCTTTTTGCATAAATTGGTTGGACACGTGGACAGCTTGTTTTTGAGAAGGGTTGTGGACATTTCTGTTGTGGGGAACTGGAGTGAAATCCAGGCACTCCTTGGTGTCAAAGAGAGTTTGTGCGCTGTTTTCCATGAGCAAGGAATTTAAAACATGATTTTATTCAGACTTTATTTGCTCCCATGATGCTTTTTAATTTATTCTTGGAAGGGTTATCAATTTATCATAATCCTACATGCAGAATGTCCGAGAGAAGAACTGAAGACACGTGCAGATGAAAAATACTTCCAAGATTTACAGAGTTTCACATGAGTTCTGAGAAATGAAAGATTTAATACCTATGGATTATGGAATAGAGTCCTGTAATTTAGGCAGACCCTTATTCTATCATTGCTAAACAAATGTTATTTTAAAGTTAAACGAATTTTGCCAATATCCATTGCACTGACTGAATGACGGGGATCTTAGATTTAGAAAGGGCTTTGAATCCCAGTGGATTTCTGTAGTGTTTGAGATGGATCCCAGAGTGCCTTCACAAAGGTTACCGAGTACATAACCTTGGGGGTGTGTGTCATTTACTGTGGAATTGCAGCGCTGCTGGTCTGAAACGCGGCGATTACGTGCGCCGCGGTGCTGTGCAGAGCTTTGTGAAAAGGGAGCGAAGAATGTTTTTTTGTTCTTCAGTTCAACTGGCTGGTAGGTAAGGGATGGTGATTAAACAACAGAACATAACATAGTTGCAGTGCTCAGAATTTGAGCAAAGCAACAAGTTTAGTGGTCACTGTTTTGGGAAAGGGTTGAAGGGTGATGACAAATGGTAAGAACGAGAATCTTATCTAAAGGTTACATTCAGAGTGGGGCAGAGTGGCTTTTGGAGAAGTTGCTTGAGCAATCTGGAAGAGAGATTTGAAAGGCCTTTCTTGGCTGATAGAGGTATTGCATCTGAGGAAGGGACTTCCTATAATCATCACCATCATTTGACAGGAAAAAAGATTTGACAGGAGGCAAAGTGCCAGGAAAACCACAGCTCTGGACGTGAGGAGAGTAGACTTCAGGCTGCTCAGGGAGCTAGTAAGTAAAGTCCCCATGGAAGATGCTTTTGCAGGTGCTGGGCTCCATCAGTGCTGGTCACTTTTTAAACACCACCTCCTAAGGGCACTGGAGCAGGCAATTCCTAAATGTTGCAAGCCAGGCAGGTGAGGCAGAAGGCTGGCTTGGCTGAACAGGGATGGCCTTGTCTTCTTGGATGGAAGGCGAAAAAGGAAGTTGTATGCCCAGTGCAAGCAAGATCAGGTGACATGGGAAGAGCACGGAGACGCTGCTTACTGCTAGAGCGAGAACATCTGTGGGGCCAAAGCTCAGCTGGAGTTGAAGGTGGCCAGAAATGTAAGGGACAATAAAAAGCATTTTTTCAAATACATTAATGGCAAAAGGCAATATTAAAATAATGTCAGCCTGTTACAGGATGGGGATGATCACCTCACAAACAGGGTCATGGACAAGGCAGAGGTGTTGAATGCATTTTTGCCTCTGTCTTCAACACTGATGATGGACCAAGGGGGTCTCAGTGCCCTGAGCTGGAGGATCATGACTATGAGAATAATCAAGTCCCAGCTGACCCTGAAATTGTGCAGGATCTGCTGTTTGAGCTGGATCCCTACAAATCTATGGGGCCTAATGAGATTCATCACAGAATCCTCAAGGAGTGGGCTGATGTCATTACAAAACCTCTCTTGATGATTTTTCAGCAGTTTTAGGAATCCGGAAAGATCCCAGCTGACTGGAGGCTGGCAAACGTCACAATTTTCAAGAAGGGCAGGAAGAAGGACCCCAGAAACTACAGGCCTGTCAGTGTCTCTTCAGTGCCTGGTAAAATCATGGAAAAGATTAGTTTGGGAGATACTGAAAAACACCTGGAGGACGGCACAGTCATTGGTCACAGCCAGCACAGCTTCCTGGGGGGAGGATCCTGTGTAATGCATCTGATCTCCTTCTGTGACAGGGTAACCACCTGGCTGATCAAGAGGAGCCAGTAGATGTAATCTCTTTGGACTTGAGGAAAGCTTTGGAT
>VZTX01018507.1:1039-12359 GCA_013400915.1 Pardalotus punctatus | reverse complement strand
TAACTCCGAGGATGCTCTGAGGTGAGCATCCCTCTCCAAACTCATCCCTGCCAAGCCCCAGCAGACAATGAGCTCCCTGAACGCTCCTTGGCAGGAACATTCCTTCACTCAGGTTGTCCCGGGAGGCAGCCGTGCCCACACCTGCTCCAGCCCGGATCTGCACCACCGGAGCTCTCCCCGCGGACAAGGAGGTGCTGTCGGGATGGATCAGGATCAGCCCAGCCCTGCACAGAGCGTGTTCCCGTGGGATGGCCCCGACACGTTCCTGTGCAGAACATCTGCTCCTGCACACCCAGCTGCTGCTGCTGCTGCCAGGGCCACCTTCACCCTCCCACTCCCAGCGGCTCCGAGTGTCCAGGAGCTGCTCACACCATGGCTTTGGCTCTTAAAAGGGAGATATTTCCCTTTATTTATGAGTTATTGGTGTTCTGTAGAAAGGGAAACAGCAGTGCCTGAGAATCAGGTGATCTGGAGGAAACTTAATGGCTTTAAACTGCCAGAGGGCAGGGCTAGAGGGGATTTTGGGGAGGAATTCCTCCCTGTGAGGGTGGGCAGGCCCTGGCACATGGTGCCCAGAGCAGCTGTGGCTGCCCCACGATCCCTGGAAATGTCCAAGGCCAGGCTGGAGCAACCTGGGATAGTGGAAGATGTCCCTGCCCGCGGCAGGATGTGGAACAAGATGAGGTTTAAGTTCCTCCCAACCCAAGTCTTTCTGGGATTCCACAAACTTTGCTGTGCCCCAAAAGGGATGGACCCAGTTTCTCCCCCAAAAATGCAAAAAGCCGCCGGTGTGCACTAAAACACAGCCCAGAGTGAGCCCTTGTTCCCTGGCACAGCCATGGGACCAACCCTGTTCCTCATGACAGGCTGAGTCCCGACACAGGAGAAATTAAAAATAACATGTATATGATTAGGGGAAATTAGAAACAGAATATGGAGGGGAAAGGAGACTTGTTGCTCCAAATTTGTCCTCAATTTGGCCCTGCTCTGGCAGCCTCCAAGGATGCCTCTGTCCCTTGCTCATGAAGATATTTCTGAGGAAAATGGGAAGGCTTGGATGATTTTGGAAGGCGTCTGATTGCACCAGATGGTAAATATATATTTTTTCAGCCGCCTGGGAGGCTGCCCTGTGAATCACCTAACAGGGTTTTATTGCTTTCTTCTGCATCCCCTGGCAAATTTCTGAGTGCAAAAACTCGGTTTTGTTTGCATTTATAATGAGGCTTTTGGAAACATCTGCCAACAGCTCGGCTTCCCAACCAGACAGAAAACCCACTTTCCTTTACGGGTATTTCAAACAGCAATTAAAATTACAGACCATCTTCTCCTCCTTCCCTGAGCAGGAATTGGGGAATGGCCTCTAGAAATCTGGAGTAACTGGAAGCAGAGCTTGCTCCGATGCAAGCATTGCTCTGAATACAGAACATAACCACCAAAAAAACCTCTCTATTAAATGCATGACACCGAGTGGAGAGTTCAGTTAAACATTTATGAGATATTGGAAAATTCAAGTCCAGCCCTCGTGTTTCATCAGCTGCAGCTCGAATGCCTCAGCGCAGATGGACAAGACCCAGATGGCAACCTCGGCTCTGGAATTTGTCCCTGCCCTGGCCCATCTGCTGCTCCCAAGGGATGGGGACTGGCTTTGAAGGAGGTGCCACATGGACACTGCGAGCTCCTCATCTGCATGTGACCGACCCACGACCCCAGCCCTGGGGACACGGCAGGGACGTGGTGCTCGTGGAGAGCAGCCGAGCGAGGAGTGTCCCAGGGACGGATTTTGGGATTTGTGATGCCATTATGGGATGGGGGATAACACAAATGGGGGTGTCACGGGACTCAGATGTGCTTTGAGGATGGAGTTAGCAGAGGGAGAAAGCGCTGGGAGAGTGGGATGAGCACTTCCCTAAAAGCAGGCAGGTTTTCTTTCAGCAGGACATGAAAGCTTGAACAAGCAGCTTCAGTGACAGCCTTTACAGGTCTGCAGCTGAGTTTTGTCTCTGAATGTAGGAATCAGCCTCCCTGGTGCCTTCCACATTCCCATGACATACTCCCTTGAAGGTGCCAAGCTTTGGATGAGTAACGTTCCCTGAGTGTGCATCAGTTTTATCATTTTCTGGTTGGCCAGGAGGAGCAGCGTGTGAGGAGGAGGAGGAGGAGAGCTCTAGGCTCCTGCCTAATTCCTAAATTTTCATCCTCAAACCTGCTGGGTCTGGCTTGGCAACTTGGTGGCAATTTGGGGCCAAGGCTGCCTCGCTTGCACAAAGTCCCCAGATCAGAGGCAGGATTTGGGGGTGACGAGACGCAAGACAGGGACTAAAGGCTCTTGCAGAAGCCTTTAGAGGGGGAACAAACAGATCTCACCGAGCTGTGTTTGCTCACCTCTGTTCAACCTTTTCTCCTGGGCACGTGGTGCAGCTCATGGCAAACTCCTGGAGGCTTTTCCATCAGCGCCATCCCCACGGAAAGACGAGTGCAGTGCAGCTGGGTGGGCTCCATCCCACCCTGCAGTGCCATTCCCAGCTCCCTTCCCCGAGCAGGGAGCAGCCAGGGCCTTCGGAGAGCCCTGAGCGGTGCTTGTGTTTCACAGACATATGTTTTTAAAGGGAGCAGATGTTGGGAGCGCTGTCTGCCAATTCTCTCTGGTTTAACCACTGCTCTGGGAGCTTTCCCCTGATTTATTACCTTGGAAAAGCAGGAGCGTGGTATCAGCCTTCATGGAGATGCAGTTTATTGATCCCACTTTTTCCTCCTTCCCTTGCACTCCACAGCAGCTCCTCCCTTCCCAGCCCCCTGGCATCACCGTGGACACTCGGATCTGGGCACTGAGGGAAGATCTGGATCCTTCCCCTCCCATTTCCCCCCTCCTGCTCCCCATCTCACATTTTGGCACGGCTGTAGGAGAGAAGGAGAGAGGCATTTTTATTGTTCACGCAGCTCTGTGTATCCTTTCCTTAGCATTTGTTTTTCCTAGATATACATGTGTTTATCCCCAGCCATTTCTACAGGCAGAGATGTTAATTTGGCATCCTGCGTGGAAAGTCTGAGGCGTCTGATCAGAATCAGCACAAGCTCCTGGGAGCTGCTTGCCAGCTGAAGGAGAAAGAAAAGACCAATATTAAAAAGAAGCCTTTCCTTAATAAACGTAAGTACTGCAAACATAAACATTTTAAAATGCATTTAGAAAGTCCTGGTGAATCAATAAAGTGTGGAGGTGAAAGAGTCAAGCAGAAGCAATAAAACACATACTGTATTTTTTTCCTTTGAGTGCCCTGAGAGATCCAAGTTTAAAAATCCACGTCCCACTCTCCGTGCCCTGCCTGCACACCTTCTCTGGGGTTATCCTCGACCGGCTGGGCCAGGTGGGGAATCGCACATCTGCTCTGGCCTGGCTGGGATATTGGGAAGAAATTCTTCCCTGGATGTGTCCGAGGCCGGGCTGGACAGGGCTTGGAGCAGCCGGGGACAGGGGGAGGTGTCCTTGCCCATGGCAGGGGGTGGAATGGGATGATCTTGAAGATCCCTTCCAACCCAAAGCAGTCTGGGATCCCATGAACCCATTCCATGCTCACTCACACTGGTGTGAGAAGCAGTGCAGGCAGAAACTCTGCATTCAGAAATTCTGGATTCAGAAGCTCAGGATTCAGAGTTTCTGGATTCAGAAACTCGGGATTCAGAAACTTTGGATTCAGAAATTCTGGATTCAGAAGCTCAGGATTCAGAAATTGGATTCAGAAATTCTGGATTCAGAAATGCTGGATTCAGAAACTCAGGATTCAGAGTTTCTGGATTCAGAAACTTGGGATTCAGAAACTTTGGATTCAGAAGCTCAGAATTCAGAAACTGGATTCAGAAATTCTGGATTCAGAAACTCAGGATTCAGAAACTCTGGATTCAAGAATTATGGATTCAGAAACTCCGGATTCAGAAACTCAGGATTCAGAAACTTTGGATTCAGAAACTCTGGATTCAGAAACGCTGGATTCAGAAATTCTGGGTTCAGAAACTCGGGATTCAGAGTTTCTGGATTCAGAGTTTCTGGATTCAGAAATTCTGGATTCAGAAACTCTGGATTCAGGCAGCTCACCCTCGTACTGAAGAGAGCTTAGTGACCCTGTGATTTTTCCTTTTTGACTTTTTCCTCTGGATTTTTCCCCTCACACACTCAGGTCTGGCACGTCCAGAGCTGCAGGTGTGAAGTGCAGAGGAATCCTGGCCTGTAAGGACCCCAATCTTCACAGAGGGGATTGGAGCATCTCAAGGAGGACTTTCCTGATCATGCAAAAGGCAAATCCTCCCCAAATCCCCAGCAAACGCTCCAGGGACACCCAGAGCCCTCCTGGCTGCTGCCACCCTGGAGCAAACCCTGTCCCTGGTCCCCACCCAGCGCATCCCCAGCGCGGTGCCCTCCCTCCGGGGCACGTGTCAAAAAGCCACCTTCATTTTCCTGACGTGCTTTTCCTGCTCCCAGGGCTGAATTAACACCAAACGGGGCTCGGAATCCTCCGTAATTAAGGGTCTCTGTTCCACATCAGGCTGTCCCTGAAGATCCTCCTGCCTCAGGGGAATTTGCCGGTGCTTCTCCTTCTCCTCCTGCAACCCCACCATCCCAAACTTCCTCCTTCTCTTTCCAATTCCCCTGGGATCATCTTCCCCTCATCTTCCCCGCTCTGCTGTCAGCAGGGATGGGAGCACAGAGAGCTGATGGATTTCTCCCACCACTTCCCCTGCTCCCTGAACCGAGGAGGGAGCACATGTTTTTCATGAATGAGAAAGCAATTTGAAGCCATGCAAATAAAAATAGCAGCACCAAGCAAATCTAACAGGACAAATCATGCCTGGGAAGGGTCAGAAATCCTTGTTTTCTCTCTTCCCATGCAAGCTTTATTCCTTTCCATCTTCTGCGCTTCCCAGCTACCAAAGTTTGAGGAATCTCAAGAAAGGGTTGGCCTAAAGAGGAGGGAAAAACCTCTGCAGAAAGCTCGTGTGCGAGGATGTGCTTTGATATCCGTGTGATTCTGCAGGTTGTGCTAGGATTAGGGCTTGTCTCCTTCCCTTAAGCTCCAGCACATGTTCCTGGCTCCCTCGGAGGCACCGCCGGACAGCCCATGCCAGAGAGAGCTCCAGAAACTTGACCTCCCCCTGAACTTCGGGGCTATTTTCTCCTCTGCGCCCAGTCCGTGCAGGCAGCGCCGTCTGGCCAGGGGATCCTGGCCCTTTTCTGTGGAAAATGGGATGTGTCAGCCTGCAGGGGACTGTGCCAGCCGTGTCCCTGACAGCGCTTCCCAGCCTCCTCCTGCTTCTCCCTCGCTCCACGCGTGGCCCTTTGCTATCCTTGCAAGGAGGGGTCATCCTTTGGGGTGTGGGGCCGGCTGACCCCTGCCCAGCTATCCCCTGCAGCCACCAGGACTCTCCTCAACACAGCAGAACTCCCTGGAGGACTTTTCTTTTTCCTTCTCCTTCCCCTTTGCAGAACTGCTCGATGTTTTGGTGGGGTTTTCGCCCATCTCCCCCACTTTCAGAGCAGGTTTTGGGGTGATCCTTGTCCTCCCCTGGCAGCAGCTGGGGTTGGATTGCTGGCTGTGGGATCAACCCAGCAACACTCCCAGCTCAAACCAGTGCGATCTACCCCAGCCTAAGGCACTTTATGCTGCTATTTCAAATTGCAGCGCTGAGGATCTGCATGAAGCTGTAATTGAATTTCACAGCAACCTCTGCTTTGTTCCTGGGGTCACCAGCTCTCACAGGGGATCCCAAACCTCACCAGGAAAACCCCACCATGGAATCCCTTCCTGGAAGACCAGGAACAACCTCGGCACTCCCAGGCCACTTCCCTGTTTGTTCTGCTCTCACTGCCTCAAAGGGAGATCTCTGGCTAAGTGCTTCCTGCAGTAACCCCATTAATGAGCCTTTTAATTAGTGTCCTCTTTTTTTGCTAAGTAATTGCTGCGGCGTGAGCTCCACTTGGGAGATGCAAATGAGCTGGAAGGAGGATGCTGCGAGGCAGTGCAGGAGCTGAGTGCTGCTGTTAATGCCTTCTGACAGCCTTGGGAGGAGCAGCCCCGGCCCTGGGCAGGCAGGAACCTGCTGGATTTGGAGTTTTCCTTCCACACACCTGCCCCTGGTGCCAGCGGCTCCTGGGGAGCTGCCACCCACCTGCCAGCGACCACTGGCTGCTGCAAACACGGCACGGTTCGAGGTTGGAGCTGCAAAATTAATTCTGCAGAGAATCCGGGGTCTGGGATGGGGAGGGGGCTCCAGGCAGCAGCTGGAATCACTGGGGTGAGCATCCTGGTGTTGTTACAGCAGCCTGCTGGAATTCCCCAGGAAAAGCAGGAAGAAGGGTCTGGAACCCTGCTGTGGAGCTGGGGCTGGTGATGCTGGCACAGGTTAAAATCTCTTGGGGCATCCCCAGCTTGGCTGAGCTCTGCTGATGCCCGGGAAAAGGGGAGCTCTGCAGCAGAGCGGTGCAAATCTCCCAGCAGCAGCATTTCCTCTGTCAATCCAGCGGTTTTGCCATGAATCCACCTCTCATCCCTCTGCTGGAGGCAGCATCCACGTGTGCCCCAGCCCTGCCGCTGCTGCTGCTGCTGCGTTTTATCCTCTGCATCCCCGAGCAGAGCTCACAAGCGATGCTTTGTGCCAGAGCTGGGGAAAAAGGCAAGCCCTGTGCTCTGCCCCACAAAAGGAAAAAGCCTCATCCCACCTCGGGTGTTTTTCCTGGAAGTGGCAGTGCCTTTAATGCATCCAATAATTAGAATCACTTCTCCCCTTTTGTTTGCCTTGGCCCTGGCAGCTCACGTGGAACAGGCCAACATAAACCTGCGTGAGCCACAGGAATTTCGGGCACAGCCTATTCCGCAGGCTCAGGGTGGGGAATGACTCCCAAAAACCCACGGGCTGCCTCTGCTCTGTGGGGCTGAGCAGCTTGGAGGAGCCAGGACCCCACTGGCCAGTCCTGCTCCATCCAAAGGCTTGGAATATTCACTCCCAGAGACTCCACTGTGGGAAACCCCTCAGCTGCGACAGCGGGGAGGGGAAAACGGGGACTGAGGTTTGTATGGCTGAGATGTTTGTATGGCTGCGATGTTTGTATGGCTGAGATGTTTGTATGGCTGCGATGTTTGTATGGCTGTGATGTTTGTATGGCTGTGATGTTTGTATGGCTGAGATGTTTGTATGGCTGCGATGTTTGTATGGCTGCGATGTTTGACCGGATCAGCCAAGGCTGAGGAGCTGCTGCAGGACTCGGAGCTCTCAGGGATATTCAGGACAGGAGTGGGATGATCCAGCCCCCAGCAAATCCAGCTCCTGCTCCCCTCTGCCTGGCACAGCTGCTGCTGCTTGGTTTATTTTACTGTGCAGAGTTTGGGATATCCAGGGCCGGGAATTCCCTCGGGATGGCACTTGGGAGTGAAGGATCCACCGGGAGGTCTCTGGTGCTGATGCTGGGGAGGAGAAGGAGCAGCCAGTGCCCATTGTGGTCCCAGAATTGAACTGGAGTCCAAGGGGAAGGGCTGAGAGGGATGCCCATGGTCCAGAGCTGTAGGGCTGTCCCTGAATTCCTGATGGGATATGGAACAGGACCCTTTATTTGGGATGTAGAGGGCAGACTCTTTCTCCCCTCTGATGGAGGAGAACAGATCTTTTCCAAGCACTCCTCCTGTCCTGGGAAAGGTGGGTGTTGCATCATGAGTCCAGATTATTAAATAAATATTTATTTTTATATTCAACTAAATTATTAAATAAATATTTATTGAGGATTAGCTGGGCTGCAGGTACAGACCCCTTCCAGGTTTGCGGTGTTTCAGAAGGTGTGTTTTCAATAATTGGCAATATTTTTAAGAAATACATAAAAACTCTGCTATTAAATCCAGTCCTTGGTTTATTACAGGACATTTATAAAGCAGATGTCTTTAATCCTGGAAGAAAAATAATCTATAAGGGATCTCTTCTTAAAACTTGAATCCATAAATGTATTAAATCATAATGACGATTATTATCTATCATCAAGCACACACGAATGAAATCGAGAAACCATCATTTGTAACTTTACAGCAGACATCCTTCAGAAATAAGGACAAATAAGGGAATTTCCCTTGGAGCAGCTTGAGGTTTTGTGAGACAAACGTGCTCAGGTGTGTGTGCATCTTCGGGGGGATTTATGGACAAACTGATGGATTTCTCAAGAAACTGTGCAGTTGTGGAAGCCAGCCTTGCTCCTGCTTCCTGGTGATGATATTCCCGAAATGGGAAAGGCCCTTGCTGCTGGTTTTGTGCAGAGCTGCATCCCTGGGTGATTGATTTACAGAGGCACCGACATCACCTTTCTCCCAGCCGGAAATCATTGCCCAAATTCTCGGTGGGGAAGAACCGTGTGGTTTTCAGATGATTTTTGCCTGAGAATGCAATCAGCTGAGGCCAGTCCTGCTCTCAGAGACCTGAGCTAAGCTCCTAAACGTTCCTCTGGGAGTTTTTTTGGTATCAAAGGGAAGAAACTCCCTGCACCTGATCCAGCCCGGCCCCTCCTGCTCCCTGCACCACGCTGAAAACCCAGGAAATAAAAGGGGAAAACGGGACATCCTTTCCTCATGGGGAGGGGAATTCAGTTTTGAAATGATTCCTCAGGGATAGGAAGCATCCACAACTGCTTGGAGAATTGAAATCCAGACGGGAGGAGATGCTGGCTTTGCTCACAGCAGCTCTGTCCTACAGGGGCTCCCCATGGCTTTTGGGGGCTCTGCACCAGCTCTGCCTGGGGTTTTGGCAGCTCTTGGGACACCAAGAGACTCAGTTTGTCCCAGTTCAGTTCCCAGTGTTCCCAGTTCAGCTTCCAATGTGACAGCCTTTGCTACATGGCCAAATCAATGAGATCTGACCACGAATGCTGGTCACCAAACCCACTTGCAGCTTTTCCTGGCATGTTTAAAGGCATCTCTGTGGGATTGGGAATAACCTGGAGACAGCCCAGGTTCCTCTCCCACAGCCCCATCAGCACAGGGGGTGTGGGGGACGCTGCTGTGGGGATTTTTTTAACCTTCAATGTGAATAGATTAATTTCAAATCCCCACCTTACAACAGCGTGAGGAGACGCCCCAGGATCTTCCCTGCTTCCAGTCCCAAGGACATCAGCCCTCAGTCATCCCGAGCCCACGGATGCCACACAGCTCCACAGCTTCCAGCGTTGCTGTCACCAGCTGAGGCTCTGTCCACACCAATTTTGCTTTCTTGTTTTGTTTCCAGGCTGGTGCCGGAGTTTTTGGCTCGCAGACAGGTTTTCCCTTCCAAGATTTCCGTGTTGGAGGACTGTTTCCCTAATCCCCAATAGCTGAAGATTATCTCCAGCCAACTATTAATCAAAATCAGAATCTAGCACTGCTTGCTTGTGCCGGTGCACTTGAGCACATAAAAATTATTATTTTTTTTTCCTCTGAAGAAGCACAGTTGCAGTTTTTCCATGTGTCCCTGATTCCTCCAGCAGCTCCTCAGACCCAGAGCAGCCACATTTCTCCTCAATATTGTACCGAGATACCGCCTGGGCCAAGGGGGGCTGTAAAAACACGGGGAAAACAAGCAAACACCAGTTCAGGAAAGGCTTCAAACGAGCTGGAAAACAACAAAGAAACTCTCTTCTATTTTCTCCTTCCACAGTGTGCTCCTTCGAGTGCAGGAGAAGGAATTGCCCTATAAAACCCTGGCATATTGATGGGCAATTAACTCGTGCACTGACAGGGGTTATAGAGCAGGACATGGGTTTTTACAGCCCCTTCCATATGCCAAGGCTCCAAAAGCCTTCCTGGAGAAGTGAATTAGATGCCACTGATTTTTTAGGGTCGGCGGCTGGAACAGCCCCTTCTGCTTCAATCATGTTTCAAGGCTGGTTGGCACAGAAGGGGAATCCCACAGGAGCGAGGAATCCACTTAAAGGAGAGTCTGGCTCCTCCACCAACCTGGGAGCCAATTCCATGCACAGGGTTTGTCCCGGGGTGGGGATTTCTCACGTTGCCCTTCCTCTGTTTGGTCACTAAATCAATTCTTGCGGCCCTTGTGGCCAAAGACTGGCACTCAGGGACCTGGCACATGGGTATTTCCCCTAAATAATTTATTTTTGGATGCACAAAATGCCAGCAGGAGCTCTCTGGGTGCTGCACCCTGGAGAAATGTTAAAATGGAATCCCCATCGCTAACGGGATCCTTCCTCCCATGCCAGCATCTCACTGTGAGTGCTTGGCATGGGAAAATGCTCTGACCCCACTTTGGAATCCCAAATCCTCAGGCAGGAATTCCTGCTCTGGGTGACCCAGCTGCACCCAACCTTCCCACACCACTGCAGACCCTCTGCAGGGGTTTATTTCCCAATCCCACCATTTTCTGCTGGGATTCACTCCAGCCCGAGCTGCCTCTGTATTTCCATCTCTCCAGGCCAAAAAGAAAACCCTTCCCCCAGCATCCCAAACCGGGGCAACTCTTGCTGCTGCACCAGATCTCATCTCATCTCATCTCAGGCAGCTCTTTCCCTTCAGATGGTCACAAACAACGATAATGCAGCACAAAAATCATTCCCAAAATGATTCTCCCCGCTCCAGCGCTGTCTGGAGCACTTTGTTCCGCAGATGCCAGCACCACACCAGCTCTGCCCGAGCGGCAGCCACAAAAAGGGATGGGATTTGTGTTTGTCCTGCTCATCCTGAGAGCTGCCAGGGAAGGCATCAGTATCTGTGAGGAATCCCACGTTCTCACTGCTGTCATCTCCCTGTCTGGGTGCTGTGCAGAAAAGCAGAGCTGCCAGGCTGCTCCAAAAAGCCAGTGGGAGACAAAAGCTGAGCCTGGTCCCACTGTTTTTTGAGCTTTTTGGGTTTTGTTTCCTTGAGGATTGGATGCTTCTCTTGCTGTGCCAGCCTGGATGGGGCAGCTGCATTCTCCTCCCAAACAGGGACTGATTCCGAGCTCAGCAAAGCCAAAGGAGCAGGAGATGGCACCAGAGGTTTCTGCTCAGCCCTGAGGGTGCTGCTTGGGGTCTGCCTCCCATCCCTGGAGCTCCTGGCAGGAATGGCCCTGCTCAGAACCTCTGTGTCCCTGGAGCAGGAATGTCCCTGCTTGGAACTTCTGTGTCCCTGTCCCAGGAATGTCCCTGCTCAGAACCTCTGTGTCCCTGGAGCAGGAATGTCCCTGCTCAGAACCTCTGTGTCCCTGTCCCAGGAATGTCCCTGCTCAGAACCTCTGTGTCCCTGGAGCAGGAATGTCCCTGCTCAGAACCTCTCTGTCCCTGTCCCAGGAATGTCCCTGCTCAGAACCTCCCTGTCCCTGGTTCAAGAAAGGC
>VZTX01018504.1:65751-86333 GCA_013400915.1 Pardalotus punctatus | reverse complement strand
AGGAAAGGAGAAAGGAAAGGGAAAGAAAGAGAATTTTAATGCTACATTGACTGGTTTTTACTAAAGTCACAGCTTTTTGGAATTTAGCGTGTGAATTAGCAGATTTACTCCAGAAAATAATTGTGATCAGACATGGATCCTTGCCATCTTCTTGAATAACAAAGCTGAAGGTCAAGTGTTCAACAAACAGATGTGTTTTATTTTGAAATAATTGAAACCTCAAGGGGATTATATATGTTTACCAGGATATTTTATATTGCTGTCTACTTTTATTCTCTTTGTTCACAAAACACAGATGCAATTTGTACATGGAGACTTTCCCTGCTCGCATCCTGTGATCTTCATGCATTCAGTCTTGCAGAATAATGAACAAGTACTGTCATGCTGCTTTCCTAGATTACAGTGTCACAAAATGGGAATTTTCTTTCTAGATTTAAGATAACGAACAGGGGGAAAAAATCTTAGTTCCCCAGTGTGCATCCTTAGGGATTAAACTAGCTGAGGGGGAATTTTCAACCTCCTTTTAAAGCTGTTTTTTTTTTCTGTTTTTGTATTGATACAGTAAATAATTACAGACGGTTCAAACTGTACACTTGACTCCCTGCTCTTTGCAGCAGTAAACAGTTCTGTGAAGTTTGAGTGGTTTTGAGTTTTGAGTGCCACGAGTGCTCTGCCACTTGGTCCCATGGCAACACTGATGTTGTGAAAGGGGCAGACAAAGCAGACTTGTTACAACATTCAAGAGTATTTTGTTTCAGTTGTATTTCTCCTTTTCTTTCTCTCAAGCTGCAGGAAATGTTAACCCTGTGTGCCAAACTCTTGTCTAACACTCTTTTGAGTGGTGTTATAAATTATAATTTACCCCCTTTTGGGCAAAAAATGGATAAATTTATTGCCTCGAGAGGAGGTGATCATGGCTGGAGTCCAGTCTTGCTTCTTGGAGGGAAATCCTGGGGAGAAACACAAACACAGCAGCAGGAGATGGAGCAGCAGCTTTTGTTTCTGGTGCTGAATCCCAAGAGATCCAAACTGAAAAATCCTGGGTATGGCCAAAAATAGAATGTAGCTGATCTGTGCTATGAGCTTGTACCCCCTTTGAGTCCAAATGCTACCCCTGGATGTGTTTTTGAGCAGGACTTCAGGGTTCCAGAGGAAGCTAAAGGAGAAGACTGACAAAAGGTGTAAAAGAAAAGGGGTTACACGAGTTGCTGTTTGAGCAACACAAATGGTGGTGCCTGCGGGATGGGGGCAGGTAAAATGTTAAATTGGTGTCACTTGTCTCTGGTGGAAGGAAGGGGATGAGGGCAGAAGCAGAGCCTTGCATTGCAGCTGCAGGCACGGATGCAGATTCCACATTTCAAATCCTGGATTTATTTCTGAGCCCCTCATGACAAGGAAGACACTGAGGAGCCTGGGGCATGTCCAGGGAGGAGCAAAAAAGCTGGGGAAGGGTCTGGAGCAGCTGAGGGAGCGGGGGGGCTCAGCCTGGAGAGAAGGAGGCTCAGGGTGGATCTTGTCTCTCTACAAATCCCTGACAGGAGGTTGTAGACAGGTGAGGGATCTCTTCTCCCAAACAGAAAGCAATAGGACAAGAGGAAACAGCCTCACGTTGTGCAGGGGAGGTTTTGATTGGATATTAGGAAAAACTGCGCATGGCCAAAAGCTGGAACAGGCTGCCCAGGAAGTGGTGGAGTTCCCCATCCCTGGAGGGACATAAAAGACACAAAGATGTGGCACTTGGGAACATGGGTTAGTGGTGGGCTTGGCAGCATGGGGTTAACAGTTGGAGTTGATTATCTAAGGGGTCTTTTCCAAATGAAATGGTTCTACGATTCTACTGCCCTGACAGTGCAAACTCGGCTGAACCAGGAGAAGCTGGCGTTGTCTTGGCAGACAGCAGTGCTGATTTGGGCAGAGCAGGGGTTAAAATGTTAAAATGATTGTCTGTGGATGGACTCCCAAGAACTGAAAGAAGTTCATGAAATCAATACTTGGGGAGCTTCCTGCTTCTGTGCAGGATTGCAGCGATTTTCCCATGTGTACTTTTTTTCCTTTCAGTGTAATTACCCTGTAGGAAAGCCTGACATTTGGGCTGTGTTTATGGTGCTGCACATGATTGCAGTTGTGTTATTGTACAACCAGGTTAGAGATAAAATCATCTCAGCTGGTTCAGCTGGTGCTGATGGATCATTTCTCTATATCGACCATTGAACCATCTGAGGTAGCAGATTGCAAATGGGGTTTAATAGGGGTTGGTATTAACTGCTGAGGTGTTTGAGAAGGTGGGCAAGATAGCTGAGTTATTTGCCAAAAAGCAGGTTACAGCAGCAAGTTGACAGGAGATTTAGATGATAACATTGATAAAGCTCCTCAGTCTCTCCTGCTTGATTTGCCACTGGAGTAAGAAGGAAAATCCAGCTATGGCACATTGTCTGGAGAACAGAAATGAAAGGAAGTAAGATTATTGAATTGCTGAGCATGGAAAATTCCCCCAAGCCTTGTAGAATAATGTATTTTAGTGATGCTGTACAGTTTATAAAGGTCAGTTTGCACTTCAATTACAAATCTAGGTTTAAAGGTTATAAAGGACACAAGAAAAAATAGTGATTTATTTTGTGTTTTTTTCTTTTGTAATTACCTCTTGGAATGCTGGTAATATTTCAGACTCATTTGTAAAAAGATTTCACAGTACTATAGCAACAGGCATTTTAAAAGCCTCAGTAGAAATGCTGAAAATCTGGGTCTTAGTTTTATTTCTCCTTTTTTACAGATGGAGAAAAGAAGCAGTGTGGATTTTTAAGGTTCTACAGTGAATTAATCACAAACTTGGGGAGTAGTCTATTATGAAAGCTTTAGTCAGATACCAAACCAAGTTTAAACAAAAAGAAGCCATGATCCATTTTTTTTATTTTTATTTTTTTTCTTATTCTCTTTTTACCAGCATTCTGGTTGTTAATCATCTTTATTGAATATGATTTCACACAGACCTGGGAGTGCAGGCTCTTTGCATCCTGGTTAATTCTAGAGTTGACTGAGCTGACAAGAGAAAAGGTTTCCCGCAATGAGCAAATGACAAGGGAAAAAAAAAAAAAGGAATAACCTTTTCTCCTGCATAGAAATGATTGGAATAGGGTAAGAAATGTTAGTTTTAAGTAGGTGAGGAGATGCATTTTACCCAGGTGCTCCCTCATGGCTCCATATGAATCTGCTTTTCTTGGCTATGCCTGAGTGACCACACTGCTAACAAGCCATAAAAAGAGACAGCAGGGTCACAGGGTAAAGGTTGCTACATTACAGGGCCAGAACATGCTAATTACGGCCCTGAAAAGTGAATTTGAGCGGGTCCATGTAAATTAATACATTTCTGAGGCTGGGAGAGGGAGATTTTTTCCTCTCGCAGCAGCTGCGGAAAGCTCCCTCCCTTGACATGTGTGCTGCAGTCTATTTTATGTGTTTCTTCGTTCAACCAATTATGCCTGTGAGATGGACAATTAAAAAAGCATCTGTTTTTATGGCAAGAGCACAGCTACCTCTGGCATTTTATGTGCCATAGCGGGTCTGTACGTAGGGGAGGAAGATGAGGGATGTAAAACGTGGCCAGAAGGAAATGTAACAGAAAAAGCAGAAATCTTTGAACGTGCTCTTCTGAAAGCTGGTTGTGCACCTCCTGAGCTGCCTGGCTGGTTTTAGCACAGCAAAATGCTGGCCAAAGGGGTGGACAGCAGGGTTGGTGGGAAGCCGGTCCCTGTGGTTTGGGGCTGATGTTCTTGGGATAAGCAGTTGGGTTGTGGCACTGGAAATGCTTTTGGGCATCAGAGCAGGCACATGTCACCCAACACAGTCCCTATAACAGGCCCACAGCCTGAGGAGAGAAAGGATTTCCACCCCTGGGGAAACAAGGAATGGATGGATGCTCTGGATCGAGCTGGTGGACTTCAGGGTGATGGCTTCTCTGTGTCCTGCCTCACAGGAAATTCCATATGGCTCATTGCTGTGGGAGGAAAGACAAGCCAAAATATGTAGGATAATATTTGTCATGTACTTCCATGGTCCCAAGCCTTTGTGCTGGGGGCTGGGACATGAAACACCTTAATTCCAGGAGATGATGTCAGCTTTGACAACTGACTCCACACAAAATCCATGGCCAAACCCACCCGTTTTCTGTGATGCATCACTTCCCATTGTGATTTCTTCTCTGTAGGCAGGTATGGGCTTTTTGGATCCCACCTCTTCCCAAATCTAAGCTCACCTGCATACTGAGCCAGGAAAATCTGGGGGTTGGGTTATGATGTTGCCACCCAGTAATCCCAGTCACACTCAGAGCCGTGGCCACTGCCTGAGGGAGAAGTGCTCCAGGACACGTCACTTCTGCTGTTTAGTGCTTATTAGTCACAGCCAAGGAAATGCCAGCTGTGCTTCATCCCAAATTTATGAAGCCACTGGGACTCATTTTCTTCCTGCTCAAGCAGTGCAACCAACAAGCATTATTTTAGCATTTACCTAGGTTTTTTTCCAGGTATATAATTAGAGATAAATTGTATATGTAGGTGTGTGTGTCTATGTGTGTCATATGTGTGTCTATGTGCACTACACAAACATTCTTACATAAATATGTAAAACATCTTATTATCCATGTAAAATAATAATTTAAGTTTTTGTTTTTCCAAGCATCTTGTCGTGTTGGTGTGTCTGTCAGACAGACACATAAATTGAGGCATGGAGAGAGATGAAGTGAAAGAAAGATTGGTATTTTCATATATAAACCCCCATTCAGCAGGTTTAGGGACAGAGTTGCGTGACCAATGGAGCAGTTGCAGTGCTTGGTCCTCCTGCAGCAGTTTCTGCTCCCTCTGAAAGGTTTCCTCCTGCTCCACCTTGCAATATGGTGATAACAGATAGAAGAATACAACCTGCTCTAGTGGAAGGTGTCCCTGCCCATGGCAGGAGGGTTGGAACTGGACAATTGTCCCTTCCAACTCAAACCATCCCATGATTCTAATAAAGACATCATTTTATGTGGATAACAATGATATATTGTCAGAGTGATACACCTCCTCTTCCATTTCTAATATGTAAAGTTCATTCAATATTGAATATTTTGGTATTGGGCTCTTCTCTTGTTCAAGGCTGCTGACCATTTTATTTTTTCTCCATTGTTTAGAAGTGAAATGAGTATATAGTGAATACTCATCTCACACTTGTCAACTGGCAAAATGATGAATAAAGAGGAAAAAAAAGAGATCCTTGTGCTTGACAGTGATGCTTATATTCTGCTAAAAGCAAACCACATTATATTTTCTTGTGAAGATATTCCTGAATCCAGCTGCTGGATCACAGAGTTGTTGCACAGGTCTCAGAAATCCTGAGCATCTCTTTATTGCCATTGTCCAAATTTCCTTTTCAGAGAAAATGCATTTTCCCTAGACTGGTCTGAGCAATTTTCCCAATCCACCCATCCAAATAATGTACATAAACCCATGGAAGCACCTGCTTCCCTCTCTGCATTCAGGGGGGGCTGCGACATGGAGAGGGCTGGGAAGATCTGGTTTATGCATGAGCTGCTGTGTCTGCTCAGCAAAAGGAGATTATTCCTGTGCAGATGGGTAGTGTTCCCGAAAAATGCACCTTGGTGGATTGCCTCTCTCATCCCTTCCCTCCATATTTTGCAGGACCCAAGGCAGATGACAGCTACCCAGGATCAAAGTCATTTATTGCTGGCTAATTGCGTGGAGTATGGTTCTATTATTTACAGGTTTGCTGCTCATGGGGAATTTTGCCTTGACTGTGTTCCGATGGATCTTTTCCCTAGATTTTGGAGGGGACTGGTCAAAATAAAGATGTAGTTCTTTGTTGGGTCAGCCCTAACTTCTTATTGTCTCCCAAAGCATTTAGAAATTATTCAGTGCTGATTAGGCTTAAAGTAAACAAGCAGTGAGAATAAAGCTGTGGTGCCAAGAAGTTCCTTTGTTTTATAACACAGGATGCTCTGCACAGTTCATCAGGGCCCCTCCTGGCTGGATCATGGCCAAACCTGCTGCTTTGGCATGTTGATTAACACCTGGACAGGAGTATTTAAGGAGGGGGATTGGAACTAGATGCTCTTTAAGGTCCCTTCCAACCCCAAACATTCCGTGAGAGGCTCCACAGTTCCTGGTGTGACATCCCTCTCTGAGGTTACTCTGTACAGAGTCTTACTAACATCAGCATGAGCTGTTGGACCTATGGAGAAAATGTGGTAGCTGAATAAATGATGATACAGGCAGCATTTTATTCGTAAATGATGGTGCGGGTGAAGGCACAAAGAGGGGAGTAGGAGCTGAAGGAGGCATTAAATCTGGCATTTGTAGAGTGGGAAAATCATCAGCGTGAGGGGGAGCTGGAACATGATGGACTGTTTATTGTGAGAGAGGAGAGATTTATGATGAGCGTGTGAATGGCTCACTGTTTTCCCCATTGCCTTCTGTTTTCATGGAGGAATAGAGTTTCGAGCTGAAATCAAAGTTTGCCTAAGCAGGAACAAAACAGTGTTCAGAGAAACCAGGAAAAAATAAATAACATAAGTAAAGAGCCTCATATTACATTTTAAACTACCCTTGGCACAGTGTAGGATGATTGTAAAATTGCAAAGATGCCTAGAAAACACAAACTCGGAATAATTCCTGGGTGAAATGAAGAACAGGATTGGCTTCAAAAGAATTCTGTACAATGAAGTCAGATAAAACACAGAAAGCTGACTCCATCCTTTCCTTTGTACCCTTAAGCATCATGATTTCTTTTTTCGGGCCCTCCCCTCTGTCATCAATTGGCTTAACAAAAATAATTCCTTTCTTTCATGACCTTTCTTATAGAAATATGGCTTTTATAGCTGGATTCCTTCTGTGTTGGGGCATGCAGCAGCACATTTCCACTCTGACCTCCCTGCCTTGTCACTTGTACCCTGTGCATCCTTACTTATTACACTTGTGAATTTGCAGGATTTTCTTGGGCGTTGTCATTCCTTTCTTCTTTTTTTGCATTTTTCTGGCTGAAAGAAAAATGGGCTGTCATGGGGAGCAGCTGAGGGAGCTGGGGATGTTGAACCTGGAGGAAATGAGGCTCAGGGAAAACCTTGCTGCTCCCTGCAATGACCTGAAAGGAGGTTGTAGTGAGGCGGGTGCCAACCTCTTACCCCAGGTAACGAGTGACAGGATGAGAGGAAATGGCCTCAAGTTGCACCAGGGGAGGTTTAGGCTGGAAAATTAGGAAAAATTTCATCATGTTAAGGGTTTTCAAGCATTGGAAAAGGCTGCCCAGGGAAGTAGTGGAGTTGCCATCCGTGGAAGTGTTCAATAATTGTGCAGATGTGGCACTTGAGGTCATGGTTTAACAGTGAACATGGGGGTGGTGCTGCTTGATTGATTAATGATCTTAAAGACCTTTTCCAACCTTAACAACGTGATCATTCTGTGATCTAATAGAATCACATGTTATGACTTAATTAAATGCTGATTTCATGGATGCATCAGTTCCTTGTGACAGCTGAGGACTGGTTTTATAAATGGTTCACTCGACTGGAGCTTTCAGGCCTTAGCAAAGCACACACCTGTAGGTAGGTGTCTGCTCACCTGTGGATTGTCTGATGTTTATATGCAGCCATTTGTATATTTTTTTCAGTATTTGAGGAGGGGCTGCTTGATATTTAAATGTCTGAGGGCTTGGGAATGATGCACACTATTTGTGATGAGCTGTATTTTCCTTCAGTTGGGGGTTAGGGTTATTTTGTGGGTGTGTTTGTTGGGGTTTTTTAGGGACTGGAGTGATTTTTAATTCAATTTACTTGTCACAGCTCTGATTACTCAATATGCGAAACAACAATGAACAGATTATTTTTAATCCTTTTTTTAATAATTTTCCCCTCTTTAGTTTTTCTGCTGTTACCACAAGGCTGCAGAGTCTGAGTTGTGTGTGGTGAAATTTTTAACTCTGACTTTTGAAATCCAGATTGGTGAGAATAAGGAGAAACAAGCAAAAAAATCACCCCCAAAACTATCCTTTATTTCCTTAAGACTGACTCCACAGCCATCCCAATCCCTATTTTATTCAGAGGAGAGGTTTTAAGAAGAAAAAAGTTCTGTATATCTGTAGTACTGGAAAGTAGTAAAACAATTCCTCTCTGAAATTTCTTCAACCTGATGCTTTGCATATAACCCAAAATTATTTCATGATTAAACAACTTGTTGCAATGTCTTTAAAATGCTGCATTGCAAAATGACTAATTTGGTTTTCAAGGGGTGAAACAGAGGAACCCTGAGCAGCCCCATGCCCCTAACAAAGCACACGAAGCTTTAAGCTTTTAGATGATGTTGGCATCTCTCTTTTTAAAGATCTGGGTGCAATAGTCCGAGTTATTTTAGCCATTCAGTTTCCAAGCACATTTATAAGAGGAAAATAAGAATGCTTGGATAAAGAAGGACTTGTCAAACCTGTTGTCCCTCCCTCTGCTCATTCCCAATCTCCAGGTTTGTCCTCTGTCCTCTGACAGAATTGTTACTGCACTTCCTGGGTCTAGAGCTCTCCTTAATGTGCTAATTAGGGGATGCCTGATTTAAACACACTAAAAAAGGCCCTGCTGACATTTATTTACCAATTTATTTCAGGGCTTGATTCATTTGTTTTCTTTGATAAATAATCTGACTCATTTGAAATTGTGTTAGGGAAAAAGCTTGTATTTCTGCAGCCCTTCTAGGGTGTCCCTGCCCCATCATGGGTCTCTTTTATTCCTCAGATAAAAAGCTCTGTTATTGCCAAATAGTTTGTTCTGTAAATTTACATTTAAACAAGAAATAAACAAAATAAATTACATTATACCATGACAACAAATGTTCTGTAAAAATTAATTTGGTTTACCTGTCACCCTGGGGAGGTAGCCAGGCTTAAATTTGGTCTTTGGCTCGAGTTCTTGACTAAAGCCAGTGTTCCTGGGTAAAATATTACAAGTGAATTTCCAGGCCTAAAATAATTCATCTCAGCCTGAGCATTTGGTTTGGCACATACCTAAATTTATCTCCACCCTGCCTTCATTGCAGCGATGTCCGAGCTCCTGGTGTTTATTATGGTTTTAGTCAGCAGTCCTTTGAATAGCAAAACAAGGTGTGTAAAACTCCCACAGCGTTCGCTGTGCTGGGGCGGCAGCTGGGTCAGAAGCAGCTGTAATAGAAGTAAGAATGAGAGAAATTGCTGGGAGGTGTTTTAGTCACTGTCAGGATCAGTATTTCACTCCCAAAGCAGGGCTGGGAGGATGTGGGGACTGGAGGATCGAGCAGATCAATCCCATCAATTTTCCTGGCAGCACGTCCCTGGCATCTTCCAGTTGCCCCAACCTTGCAACACCACAGGGTTGTGCATTTTGTTGTTCCCCAAGTCTTGGTGGGGGCAAAAGGGAGCACAAAATTTGTATAAAGCCATGGTTTTAGTGTTAGTCCAGTGAAATTTTTCTGTCTTGTTGTTGAAGTTACCTAATCACTACAGAAAAGTTAATTTATAATACAGTTAAAATTTTTATTGCTGGTACTTTTGTTTTGCTGGGTCCCAGTTATTCAGGTTTCCTGTTCTCTTCTGTCTCCCCAAATTTCTTACCTTTCCTGAAGTTCTCACCTGGTTCCCAAGGCTGCCTTGCTGCCATGAGCAGTGATGACCCTGGTGTTGTTTTTACAGACTGGGATTGCTGCTGTTCCCCTGTGCTTGCACTCATCCCCCCCTCACTCTAATCCAGACTTTACACTGAGCACTTACCTGTTATTTCTGTGAGCTGATGCAAAACCAGAACAATTTTGGTCAGTGGCAATTGTCCAGACAATTGTTATTGCAGCTGAAATAAGCCCAGATGAGCTCAGGTCAAGGCAAGTTCACAGCAGTCCTTGAGACCCTGCTCTGTCAGGTCAGGCCAAAACTTTGGCTTTTTGCTAAATGTTGGCAAAATCCTATTTTCTGACTACTTTTCTGGCCAGACCAGGGAGCCAAAACAACAAATTTTGGTGTTACTAATTAAAAAAAAAAAAAAAAAAAGTGAGAACCCAGGTTATCCCAGAAAACAGGATTGAGGCTAATTTTGAGACTGTGTTAAGAGATAAGGTAAGTATAACAAATGACTGTGTTATGACAAATCCTTCCAGATTTGGGAAATGATTTTGCAAGAGGGAATGAATAACTCTGAGTGCCCAATGTGTCCAGAATTAGAAATTACTTTTGAGGACCAAGCATTATAATTCTAAAAAGACACAATTCTGGTGACAGGTTTGGAGTGTAGTCCCTCTTTTCTAAGGTTATTCACTTAATCTGAGGGCAAGCAACAAATGGTACTTCCTATTTAATATCTAGCACAAGCAACCAAAAGATATTTTATAGCTTTTTTTATTGTGAAAAATTCTTCTTCTTCAAGTGGGTATAGATAATATTGAATATTTGCACATGTGTGTGTCCCTGAACAAAAAGAAGGACGTGCCCTAGAGAAAGAGTGTTGAGGACTTGCATAGTTTAATTAAAGCTGGATTTTTTTTTTTTAATTTGGGTTTAGTCAACGGTCACTATTTTTTCATGCCCAATAAATCTGAAATTACTGCAGTTAAAGGGAAATATCAAACAGAAAATATCATCTCTGTCATTTTTTTCATGCAAAGATACCTTTCATCCTGCCTGTTCTCCTCTTAATAAAGGATTTTCCTGCCCAAAGGATTATACTGATCATGTGCAGCTCTCAGTAATACAGATTTAACTTGGTTTATCCCCACCCTTTTGTTGTGGATTCAGTTTTGTGCTTTTGTGTGTTTAGTCCCATCTTCCCAGACTGGGTTTTGCCTTTGCTTTTATAAGTGGTAAATAGACCTAAAGTGATGGAGATGATTCCTGGGGGGATCTGGGTTTTGGGCACTATAATGCTCCTCTCCCTCTCACAGCTTCNTGTTTGTTTGTTTTTGTTGGGGTTATTTGTAATTTTTGTTTGTTTTGGTTTTAGTGGTTTGGTTGGTTTTGTTTGTTTTTTGTTTTTGTAGGGGGGGTTGTTTGATTTTTTTTGTGGGGGTGGGTTGGAGTTTTTTGTTCTTTTTTCTCTTTTGGATTTGTTGTGGGTTTTTTTGTTTGTTTTGATTTGGTTTTTTTAATTTGTTTGGTATTTGGTAGGTTGGTTGTTTTTTGTTTGTTTTGATTTGGTTTTTTAANTTGTTGTGCGTTTTTTTGTTTGTTTTGATTTGGTTTTTTAATTTGTTTGGTTTTTGGTTGGTTGGTTGGTTGGTTTTTGTTTGTGGTTTGTTTTTTTTTTTGTTTGGTTTGGTTTTTTAATTTCTGTGAGTCTCCTGGACTTTCCTTCATTTTTTTGGTGCTTCCTCCAATTCCTCCTGCATTTCTTGATTTACCTCAAAAGATCTTTCATTGTCCTCTCCTCTCCTAAGTCTTTTGATTGTCCTGGCAATGAACTAAACTATTGGGAGATGATTAAACTAAGGAGAGTTAAAACATTTTGTCTTTCTCTGCCTGGCAGGGTGGTATTCAAACTGTATCATCATCTGCACACACTGAATCTTAAATTTCATATAAAAATATAATTTGTTAATTAAACTTTCCATATCACGCGCATTGGATCAATGCTGGTGGCTCATTCCTTGTCTGAGGACAGCCTGGGTGGTGATCAACCACTTTGGGATGTCCAAATGGATTTGTTGGGACTCACCTCCATAATCCAGTTTTTGAGGGACATGGGAGGAAAAGGCTTTTTCTCCCCGGGGGCTCCTTAAAAGCAAAATGTAAGAGAATGTGGCATTCGATTGGGAGACCTGGTGTGTTCACAGGAGACAGAGGATGGTGCTGATCTCTGAAGAGGAGGGAAGAGGGACATTCCCAAAACCCAGTGCAGGAATGGAGTTTTCCATGCAAAATGTCTCCCAGGAAAGCACAGATGGATAACAGCCAGCTCCAGCCACAGGAATGTTGTTTTTTACCTAAACAAGCCCTGTGGGCTGAACGCAGCTCTTGGTGGAGCAAATTTTGTTTGATTTGAGGACGGAGCTGAGAATTCAATGCGTCCAGAGCGGTGAATTCAGCAAAGAAAAATCAGCAGGGCTGAAGCAACCAACCATTCCTGCCCCAGCAATTACTCATTTCCACGCTGCCTCAAAACCTCCATCACCATCTTCCACTTCCTCCGAGGCTGTGACATGCCAGTGGGGGTGGACATAAATTTCATGGCTCATCCAGAATGCCGAGGTTTGGTGACCTTGCCTTGTGACTCTGCCTTTCAGAGACCGAATTAGAGGTCCCCAGCCCGCTGTGCCCCTTCTTCCCCTCCACGCACGGCTGAGCTGCGCTGACATCCCTGCTCCTGCCTCACCACCTCCTACACGGGGGACAAGGCAGTTTTGCAAATGAGTTTCCTCTGCTGAGCCTCCAATTAGAGGTGGTTTTTCTCATGCCGTTAATTTTCTTGTATTAATGGAAGGGGAAAGAAGAGTTGTGATGCTGTGTTTGCAGCCTTAATGCTGGATTTGCAGAGAGTCAGGAAAGCAGCAGTTTTTGTCTGGGGGTATAAAATGAGGAGGAGAAGGGTTGTGGGAGCAGACCAAGCTTAGGCTTTGCCTTGTAAAAATGGATATTTCAGCACTGTGCTCTTCAGGGAGACCTGGCCTAGCTCGGACTGGGTGTTAAAGAGCTGGCATCTTTTATTAGACCAAGTGTTAGAGTTGTAAAAATAGATAAGTTTCCTTCAGGTGTACAGGAACTGTCTTGTAGGCCTAAAGCTTCTTCCAGCTCTGCAGTTTGTTCTGATGAAAAAAGGCTACCTCTGCCTAAAAATGTCCTACATTTGTCCTCAGACCAGAACAACTACAGCAATTTGCTGTTACCTGGGAAAAGGAGGGACATTGTCCAGGTTACTCTGGAAGAAAATCCTCCTTTTCCCTTTCCCTTTCTCCCTTTTTCACTTTTTCCCCCCTTTTTCCCTTTTTTCCCCCTTTTTCCCTTTTTCCCTTTTCCCTTTCTCCCTTTCTCCCTTTCTCCCTTTCTCCCTTTCTTCTCCCATTCTCCCTTTCTCCCTTTCTCCCTTTCCCTCTTTCTCACCTCCCTTTCTTCTCCCTTTCTCCTTTTCCCCCTTTCTCCTTTTCCTCTCTCCTCTCCACAACAATGTGGAGCTGAAAACTCAGGTATTCCACTTTCCCTGATGCCTTCCATGCCATTTCCGTTTAAAAGCCATCCTAGCTCTCCTCAGGCACTATCTGATGAGAGGAGCAGTTTTTTTCCATTGTCCTGGAATTGAGGAGGAAATCGCAGGCTGAAGTCTCTCTGTGGGTTCGAAGGTCAGGAATGTGAGCACTTAGCTCGGCAGTGAGCAGAGGTGGCTCTTACTGGGCCGTGATTGCCAGCATAAAAGGAAGACTGGATGACACAAAGTCTTGTTTTTCAGCTGGCAAAACTTGGAGGTTTAGAGAAACAGTAAAATAATTAAAGCAGAATTGGAGCTGTACTTGGAAATGTGGAAAAACTTCAAGTATTTGTGTTTGGTAGCTTATATTTCATCGAGTACTTCCAAGGACTTCTTCAAACAAAGGATTTGGTTTTTTGGACCTCAAGGCAAGAAGGATGTGGACCTGTTGGAGAGAGTTCAGAGGAGACCACAGAGATGTTCCAAGGGCTGGGAAACCTCTGCTTTTAGACAAGCTGGGAGAGCTGGGGGTGTTCACAATTATCTTAATTCTTTCTTTTAACTGAATCCTGGGAATATTTTTCTTCTCCCACCCCTCATAACCTTATGGAATTTATGGAGCTGATCAGTCTGGTTTGTTCCTCACACTCCATCTGTTTACTTCCATTATCCTAGCTCACATTCTATTTACCTGTTGCCAATTTAACTTCTTTTTTGGGAAATTCCATGGGTAGTATTTGCCTGGTTTGTGAAAGGACGTCAAAACATGAAGACTCTCTCAAATACTGTATTTGCTTAAAATAAGCAATCTTAAAAAAAAAAAAAAAAAAGAAAATTCAACAGAGATGTTCTTTATCTTCATTGTGTGGGGGATTGAGAAACCCTACTGATGTTGCCAAAGCTATTTTAAGCCATGAGAACACAATACATTTGAAAGTTTAATTGCTTGCTGAATAATGTAAGCTGTCAAAATAAATACTCAAGGTCTTGCATAAAGGAGAACATTAGGGAAAAAAAAAAAGACAAAGCAGAAATGTGAAGTCAGTCAGAAGTAGAATCACACTTTACCCCAGCATTAGCAGCACCTTTATTTCTGCATTCAGTAGTTGTTGCAGCAAAAAGCCAGCAAAGGTTCCAGGGGTAACACTCTTTATTTCCTAAAGTATTTAGAAATATGCAGCTGGGTCCCACAAGTGTAACTGCTCAGTGATAACCTCCCTCTCCCAAAGCTGATGGGATTCAGGCTGCTTTTTCCTCTGACTAACCAGAAGGAACAGTTAAGCTCCATTATGCAGATGATAAAAGCTCTCACCTCGCAGGATGCAAAGGAAAAGCGACTGGAGGGGTGGCTGTGGAAGCACTGGGATGGACAGGAGGCTTTGATAGAGCTTGCCAGAAAAACAAACTGGTGCTTGGTTTAATGTTATTTGTTGGTGGGTTTTTTCCTCATTTTATCGAATTTGAGGATCAGGTCTTGGTGCATTTTCTTTCTAAATAAACAAGATTGCATCAGCAGCACACCAGTTCCTAAAACAATCCCCTTTCAGTAAGAAGACTGAGGAAATCCTCTCCCCATCCCTGCAAAATCTAGGGAAGCACAGACATCAAAGGGTTTTTTCGGTTTCTTTGACAGATCACTCCAATTTTGACTGATGTTGGTGAAGAAGCTGGGGCCAGATAACAGGAGGCGGGGAGAAACTCCCTTAACCAACAGGGAGCAGGGAAGGGTAGAATTTAGGGTTAGATTACAAAGATAGGGGATTACACAGTTCTGGGGAAAGACCATTGTGTTTTCTAGGGGGTGCTTAGTTTAGGAGGTTTTCCACCAGTGAGGTCCTGCATATGATCCACCGCCACAAAGAAGCATAGCAAAGTTGGCAAGGAGTGATGCTCTCAGCTAATGGGAAGTTGAGCTTAGAAACATTTAGTAAAAAACCCGCAGAATAAATGAAGAATTTTCACCCTTGTTCTGCAAGTGGATTTTAATATCTAAGATTTTGAGTGACATTAATTAAGATTCTTAAATTCCTTTAATTGGGTGGGGCTGGTGGTCCGTAATGACAGGTTTTTAGCAGTGAGCTGTGCACTATGTTGTTTTTATGTTGTGTTTTCTCATGTCCTGGTGCTGCCTACAGCAGACACTTGCACTTTCCTCATTAATCCCAGGAATGATAATTTGTCTGTGGAGGGGACAAAGAGCCATAACTTCCTCACTGCCTGCTGAAGGTGAAGATGCACTATAAAGGTGTAAAATCCCTGACTCCTGTGGAGGAAAAGATGATTTCTGTCAAACTGAGCCCTTGTGAAGGATGTTCACCCACCTCCAGGGATGGGGACTCCCCCACTGCCCTGGGCTGCTTTTTCCAATGCTTGACAACCCTTCTAATCAAGAAATCGTTCCTAATGTCCAGTCTGAACCTCCACTTGGCACAACCTGAGGCCGTTTCCTCTCATCCTCTCATTTGTTACCTGAGAGAAGAGACCAGCCCTCACCTGGCTGCACCCTCCTGTCCAGGAGTTGTAGGGAGGGATAAAGTTCCCCCTGAGCCCCCTTTTCTCCAGGCTCAGCTCCCCCAGCTCCCCCAACCCCTCCTGGTGCTGCAGACCCTTCCCCAGCTCCTTTGCCCTTCTCTGGGCACATTCCAGCCCCTCAATGTCTTTCTTGTCATGAGGAGGCAACACCGGAGGTGTGACCTCCCCAGTGCCCAGCACAGAGGGACAATCCTTGCCCTGGTCCTGCTGGCCACACCATGGCTGACACAGAATTCCAGGATGCCACTGGGTTATGGATGGGGTATCCTATGTCTCCTCTGGCTTACACAGCCTGCTTCAATATTCAAGGAAGAGGATATTCCAGAGAGAAGGAAAAATGCTCAGGTCTCACTCTGACGAAGAGCTAAATGCTCCCTCGTCACCTAAAAACATCGTTCCTATTACCCAAATCTCTCTGCTCGTCTCCCAGCACAGACACACCTAAGGGGAGTTTTCCTCCACGGTCTGCTGAGTCTGAAAGGCAGGATAAGGAGTATGACAGCTCTCTGCAAAGTGAACGGGAATCAAAACTGAGCATTTCTAATGGGTTTTCTCTGTGTTTGCTATCAGGCCTGATCCTCATAAGTGATTTCTCTTGTCAGCGCTAAGTGGCTGTGAAAATATTTCTACTAAAATTTAGAGCTGGCACAAAGACCAGGGAGATGTGTTAGGCTGAGTCCTGCCTAGTAGCATATTCCTGTAGAGCCAGGCAGAAAATTATTGCCAAAAGGAAATTGTCTGAACCATTTTTAAAGCAGGGATCCGTACTGCAAAGTACAGCCCTGATGTGGGTCAAGAAACTCGGCAGGAATTTCCCAGGAATGGCGTTCCCAGGTATGAATATTTAACTAGTGAGTTTAGAGAAGGAAATTTTTTTTTTTCTTTTTTTGTCTCTCTGTATAACTAAGGAAATATCCAGCAGTACAGAGTGGAGTATTTTCAGTGTTTGCAATTTGTGATAAAAGTATAAAAAGATCCTGAGGAAACTCAAGACACAATCAAGATCCATTAAAAAATAAGGTGTTTTTCAGTGAATCTTGTAACACAGTCTGGTTTTCTTTTTTAAAAAAATCTTTTAGAAGTGAGGCTGAGAAATGGCTTGTTACAGAGTGGAATCCCCTTCAAGGGGTAAAAGCTCTTAAATCGATCAGGGAAAGGAGTGAAAATAAGAGCGAGTAAGATGTTGACACCAGAAAAAATTAAAGAAAAAAATACAATTAACAAATAGACTTGAGTGTGCTTAACTGGGGAAACCCATCAGCAAGGCTTTGCTGTGCACATCTGACTCCACTTGTGCAATGAAAAAAGAGGTTGAGCAGGTGTCTGAAAGACTTTTGAACTGCATTTTTCTGAGGAGATGCTCCAAGAACAGCAGGAAATGCTCCCACCCTGTGAAGATGGAGGTGAGCAGGTCTCCTCTCCTGCTGAGAGGGATTCACACCTTTCAGCAGAGGTGTTTTCACTGAGTTGGTCACACAAAAATGCTCTTTAGTCCTCCAAGACATACAGCTGCCTGTATTTGATTGGAGTATTCCCATTTGGTGGCTGTATCCAGATATATTCTTTATTTTATTACTCCCCTTTCTTTGTAATTTATAAAACTGATCCATGACCTCACCAATCAATTTAGTATTATTTGCAGAATAATACTAAATAATGATTTTTGATGATGAACTGGAAGCCTTTCTCCCACCTCTCACTTTCTGATCACCCACTGCGTCACCAGCTGTGTTTTCCCACCTGGACTGAACTAAAAACTTAATAATATCAAATGCCTCTTTATGCTTCTGCTACGTCACAAATTATCTGCAATGCCTCTTTGGGTCTTCCTTTTATTAGTCACAAGGTGGGTGATGGGGAGCTGCAATTAAAGGACAGAACACAAATTTCAGGGGGATAAAGGAGAGGCTGTAGGCACAGAGCAGCTGGAAATGAGTAAGAAAATTTGTAAAAAGGCCAGAAAGGTGTATTTGGGAGAACCCTGCCCCCTTTTTGTTCTCAGACTTCTCGGATTATAAATAGAAGATAATGGAATGCAATGTCCTGCAGAAGCCGTGAATAATGAGACGGATGGTGTACAAGAGCAAGTGGAGGTCACAGAGATAAACTATAATAATGCCTGAATTTATTGGGGAGGGGAAAATGAGTTGGAAATGACTTTGGCTGGCTTCTTGTTTTAAATGGTAGGAAAACAAGATATATAAATCCTGAAAAGCAAAAGTTCAATTCAAGACACCGGTGCAAATCGAGAGTAATTCCATTAAAGGTAATGGAATTACGTCAGGGTAAGACCGGAGGTAAGTTCAGACCCAATTACATCCTGGTCCTAAAATGAGATTTCGATATTGTTTGCCAGCATTTGTATTGCAGTGAGAGCCCAAATGAGAGCAACATTTTGCTTTCCTGGGTCGTGCTCCAAAGAGCCTCCAACCCCAACTGACAAGGCACAGAAAACAGGAGAAAAGAAGCAGAAATTAGTTCTGAGTGAGACAGAAAGGGGAACTGAAGCTGAAAAGAAGCCAAAATGTTAAAACAGAAGTAACCTGGCTCATTAATGCATTTTTTAATATAAACTACAAAAGGAAAAACAAGTGCTGTGCTCTCTGTGTGCACCTGGCCAGTGTGGAGGAAAGCTTGTCCTTGGAGTCAGTTGTGGAATATAAAACAAAAAAAAAAAGAGTATTGAAAGGGGCAGCTGATATGAGACAGATGGATATTTGGCTGGAAGGGAGCAGGCTTTGGTGACCTCAGCTTTTTGATCTTTGAAAAGAAAAAAAAAAAATCCAACAGAAAATGCAGGGCAGGAAAACATCTTTTTAAGGTTATTTCCTCAAGCTTTTAAAAAATCTTTTTGTTCCTCCAGTCAACATCTGAACAAATATCAGCTAGTGCACTCACAATGTTAAAATTCATCTTATCATGCAGGCAAGGAATAGTTATTTTCTTTAACAAAAAAAAAAAAAAAAAGAAAAATCGATTTTGCTGAATAGGGAACATGCAAAAAGCCAGCATATATGAAATAGGCTTTGTTATGGTCAGTGCTTTCTCCTGAACCCACAGTTTTATTAGCTTTATTTAATTGTTATTACTCAACATCTGTGTGACTTCAGAGGGACTCTAAGATGCCCTGCATTTTTAACAATTAACTGAAACACCTTGAATTTTCCCCAAACATCCCATCTGCAAACAGATTTTCTCAAGAGACAGCAGCTGTTACTGAACTGTTGGGCTCTTCTAACGAGGAATGTTGTCTAAACTCTGGTAAACTTTTCATGATCTCCAGTTTGTTGTCCTGGACAGTACGAGGCTGGTAGGGAAATACTAAAGGAGAGTTAAAAATCAGCTCTTCAGGGAGGGAAGGCAGAAGGGAAAGGGATATTTCTGCAATATTTTCTCTCTACTAAGAAAAAAGGTTCCTGCTCTTTGGTCAGGTTCCCTGCCACACATCCACACATTTGACAAGTTGGTTTTGTGTCCTTGTTCAAAAGCTGCTGCTGTGCATTGCTGGTTTTATTTTCTGTCCTCAGTGAGACAGCACCAAAGACCTTTCTTTGCAGTTATCTCTGACATCTTCCAGCCTCCAAAATAATAATGAAGCACACTTCTGAAGTGGCATTAAATTAATACATTTATGCAAGAGATTGATGTGGAGTAATCAAAGGGATACAGCTGATTCAGCAAATTCCTTTATGGAAGTTTTTAGGGCAGATAAGATCCTGCGCTGATAGAGATTTTTTATCTTCTGTAAGAGACAGTGAAAAGGGTCTTTTCCTCTGAGAAAAAGGAGTGGCTGCAGTGTCTGGGACCACTGTGGGCACCGTAGTCTGATGAAGTTCCTTAGAGGAGCCTAAAACCCCAAAATGCCCAGCAAAATATTGATGTAACAGGGTGGGATGTATGGGCACAGCATTCCTGTTTGGCAATGAAGCTAAAAATATCACCAGTTCTCTTAGCTGTTCCACCTAGTGATGACTTAATTTCTTTTAATTTTTTATCATTAATAAGGGAAAGTAGGTAATCAGGAAGCAGTGATTTCTGATTTTTGAAAAATTTTATTTTATTTAAATTCCATGGTTGCTTCAGGGCTTTCCAAACATTTTGATAAACTCTGGATTTTTTTTTTTTTGACCAGAGATAACCCTCAGTTACTCTTGGGATGAAGTGGTTGGGAAAAGGGTGGTAACTTCTGGGAAAAGCATCAATCCAGTGCTCTGAGCAGAGCTCAAAACATCACAAAATAGAGTTTGTTGGGATGGTTTTCTGGATTTCTTCTGGGCAAACAACAAGAACCAGGCCAACTCTGCTCAGCCTACTGGGATCCTCACATGACAAAAGACCTCCCTTAAGGAAAATAGTGGGATTCATTGATGTCTTGTCACTTATCCATGCTGACTTCATGCCTCCAGCTTGCTTGTCTTTGCATCTTCTCAACAATTTTGGGATAAGGGGAAGAGGTCCAGGTGAATGCTCCAGCCAGAAGGCACGGCACAACATGTGGGTTGACAGCAAAACTGTTTTGTGATGTCCCCTGTGCAGGAATCATCAGCCTGGAGAGCAAAAGAGCTTTAAGGACAGCAAATCTGCCTGTCCCCATGGAGATGGTGACGCCTAAAACAGGGATTCCTAAAACAGAAGGTTGGACAAAGTTAGGAGAATAAAAAGCAGATTAATTTATTAAAAGCCTTTAGGTATATTTAAGGCAGACAGAGCCTACTCGAGAGGCTACACCCAAAATGGACAGCGAGGCATGAGTTCTTCACATTTTATAAGTTCTGTCTATTAACATATCAGGCCTTAATTCTTCAATTACACTTTCACCTTCAGATGATGATGTCAGTCACCCCAAGATTGCTCCCCCCAATTCACCGTTGGTTACATATTTTGG
>VZTX01018504.1:0-65438 GCA_013400915.1 Pardalotus punctatus | reverse complement strand
ATTTAAGGCAGACAGAGCCTACTCGAGAGGCTACACCCAAAATGGATAGTGAGGCACGAGTTCTTCACATTTTATAAGTTCTGTCTGTTAACATATCAGGCCTCAATTCTCCAGTTACACCTTCAGATGATGATGTCAACCACCCCAAGTTTGCTCCCCCATTTCACCATTGTTTACATATTTTGGAGCTCTGAGGCAGTGAAGTGTCCTTGGATTTTCCAGCTGAGAGGAATTGTTTTGTCTGAAGTGCTGGGAACAAAGGTTTTTAGCACTATGGAGCCTAGAGCAACACACCAAAACTACAGACACATGAAAAATAGAAGCTAAAACTCCTTAAGGCATCAGTGGTGTTTCTAAAGCCAGGCACTAAAATCCTACAGGCTTCTAAGTACACAGAGAGCCACACTGTGGGTTTTGGTACCGCCAGTCCTGGGTAAGAGGTGGTTGGATGGGTGACTTGGGTGTCAGGTGCATTAGTAGTTATGAGCCTGGATCTCACCCAGGGTCTGTGTTTTGTTCCATTGGGAAGAATCCTGGGAAAAAACCAAACCAAGAACTGGTTTGGGATGTCTGTTGTTGCCCGATTTGCTCTCAATTAAAGAATTAACTCTGGATCGCCACAAATCCCTTTCCAACAACTCTGCCCCCAGCCTGGAGCACTGCTGGGGGCTGCTGTGACCCAGGGGCAGGACTTTTCCAATAATGAATTATCCCCAATTTTTAATTTCAAGCGTTTTATTCAAAAAGCTAGGGATTATTGATTCAGATCGTTCAAAAGCAGCCCAGAAGTTTGGAGTTAAGATGGTTCCTGTTGCTAGCACAGCACACAGCAGCAGAGAGATTTTAGTGAGCTGACAAGGGGGGAAAAATGTCTTTCTGCTGCTTCTTTATAGCTGAGCCGTCACCATTTAACCAAGATCTCATGTGTCTGAAGTTCTCCAGATTTTCCTTGTACTCCAGAAGTCCATTTTCAGCTGAACAAACTCCCCTGCCCATTTGGGACAGAAAAGGAAAAAAAATTATATTTAGGATTACTCCCTTTAGCTTCTTGCATTTCAGCCCGACCCTGTTTTGATGTAAAATCCTTTTATTTTAAAAGGAAAGGTCAGTCACATGCTTCAGTACCATCTCTCCTGTGGTGCTTTGGTCCTTTAATGGATATTGCTGCTGAATTCATTTAGGGAACTTGTCAGATGGATCCACGTGCTCAACTTTTTAGCAGCTGTTGCAAAAACTTAGCACAGTTAAACCATTTCATATGAAAGCCTGGTTTTAAGCACTAAGGCTGCAAGGAAACATGTTTGGGCTGCTCCCTCTTCTTTTATGGTGCACTGAGTGTGACTTTGTTTTCTTCTCTTTTTGGGTCCCTACCTGCACAAACACAACGTGATTTTCACCACAGGATTTTAAATATGTAATTTCCTACCCTGGTTACATTTACAATGGTTCATGTTGAAGCAAGGCGAGAGAGAACCAGTCTCTGGAATTTTTTATTCTGCCATGAACCTTGATTTAGGGAGAGGAGAAGCATTATTGATCTTATATCAGGTAATTTTCCTTAAAGCACCTTCATTGGACTCTTAACAGTGGTTCTTAAGCTAAATCCATTTTCCCCCTAGAGAACAAATTTGCTATCAGCGGCAGAGGTTTCTGATAACGGGGCTTACAGTTTTCACATTTGAATGGATTGGAACACTTGGATATTTCCCTTGGCCCTCCCTGCAAACAGAGAGTTGCTGAATGTGAGTTCATTAAATGCTTCATCCATTGCCTTCTGCCAGCAGAATCTTGCCTTACCTGAAACAAACCTCAGAGCCTGGTGATTTGTAATCTCAGGTCTTTTATTTGTTTGTTTATCCTTTTATTATCTATTTGTTTTGTACTAGGGCAGCATCTCTTTGAAGTTTAATTTTTTGGACGACCAGTGGTGCATTTTAATCGTTGCCGTGCCTGTGGAGGCACAAGTCCTCCCGGCCACAGCCCAAGGATTTTTGTCATGAACCAGGGATGGTGATTTGCACAACTCCTGTAATAGCAGTGCCTTTTGGGTGCTAGTGCAAAATTTATTGCCCCTCAAAATGGGGTCTTCATTCACATGGCCAATCTAGCGGGTGTTTTATGGGCCAATAAAGTGCCGTGTGTTTTTGTAATCTAAGTGCTCGTCTGCTTTATGGTCTGATGTCACTTGCAGGGTGGTAGGGAAGAGTGACTTCTGGCACACTGGAAATTATGCATTATTGTTACCTGAGAGCCTGAAGGATCTTTAAAGTAATGAAATGTGGGGCTGATGAGCAGAGAAGTCTCACCAGGGGCATTTCTTTTAAGATCTTCCCTGTTTTGGAAACGTAATCATTCCTAAAAAGAGACAGATACATCTATCTGCCTACTAAATTAAAGTGTTGCTCAAAAAGCAGTGCCAGGCAGAAGGAAATGTAAGGTGAATGGAAAGGACAACAAAGGAGAAAGAAAAGTATTCAGAGATTTAGACTCTATATTTTGAGTGTGTGGCACTCAGTGCGGGATAAATATATTAATTTGCCTTGTACTTCACAGCTTGCCCTTATGTTCAGAAAGTTGCAGAGATGTCAGATTTAAAGAGGCACATGAAGTATAAGGGATAGAGCAATAGGTGGTAAGTAGGCTGCTGAGATCCATTTCTCTTCCCAGCACAATTCCTTCCAGTCATCTCTGTGCTTCTGAGAACAAAGTGCAATATGAAAACAAATAAAACCACAACAGAAAGTCCTGCTCTTGAGCAAACATATTTTAAAGCTGATTCCTGCCTTATATCGTGTTCACATTTTTCTGTTCTCTTGGGTTTTGCTTAAAAAAAAAAAAAGAAAAAATCAAAAAAATCAGAAAAAATAGATCTTGGCACAAGTGCCTCGAGGGAGTGTGTTCAGAAAGCGTCAGCGCTGTTACCAACATCAACTTTTACGCTTCACTTTGTACTTTAAAATGTCTCTTTCCTCCAGCTGACCTCCCTATCTCCATAGCACTGTACTCCAAAATCCCTTCCAGCAGAGGAAGAGGTGGAGGAGAGACAGAAAAAACAAAGTTGTGCAGCACTCGATGGTGGCTCTTACTGTGGAGTTGAGGGAGCTGCTCAGGAAGGTGCAACAGGCTCAGTGTGAGCAGAAATGGCTCTGCTTAGAGCAGGGATGCCCAACCCACAGCATGTGGAGCGCTCAGAGCTGTTCTCAGCTGTAGTTACAGTGTTTTAGGATTTTCCTTTTTCTCTCATGGAGACTATAGATAAACTGTACTTTCTTAATCTCTGTGTTTTGTGTTAGAGGTGTACAAGCCATAACCAATAGGTCTTTGGGGGCGGATTGTCTTTGGCCAATAGACACTTGTTTATTACTGTGTGTAAAAAGAAGTTCTTGTAAATAAAACCTTCTTCTTCGCCATCTTGAAGCCTGTCTGCCTGACCTCTCTACCTGCTTCCACAAATCCCACGAACAGCAGAAAAGCAAACCATACTCAGCAGCAATGGAAGTTGTCACCTTCAGAAGGAATCATGGAGGGAATTTTTTTCTGTCTGAAGCAGCAGCAGTTTGCAACTTCCCATTCTGGTCCCAATGGTTTTGTACCAGGCAGGTTGAGAACTGCAAGTCTGGCTCAGGACATGATAGTGGGTGTACGTGTGGGATGGATTTTGGGTGGGTCAGGAAGTGGTTTGGATGTCCCCTGTCAGGAAAAATGTGATCAGAGGGCCAGAGTGAGAAGTGTTGGTATCACGGCCTCAGTTGTCGGAGCTGGACAGGTGAAGAATGTGAGTTTTTATATTAAGTCATTGTTTTATGAGGACAGAAAGGGATGTGTCTGTGTAATGAGAAGTCCAAAAAAATGCTTTTGTGTTTGGAAGGATATGGAGTCTATGGATGAGCCATGTTTGAAGCAGGACTTGTCTGTGAAAATGCATTTAAATCCTAGGGGAATAAACCCAAAATCATCATGTCCCATCTGAGTGGAGTTTCCAGATGGAAAAGAAAGAGATATCAAGGGAAACCCAAGTTGTGGGATCTATACACATCTGTCTTGGAAGCCAAAAGCTCTGCCATTGCCTCTGCCTGTGATGTTACCAAGCAAATCAAATAGATCAGGAGTTGTCTAAATATTGGATTTCTTTGCATGTTTCTTCACTGTTAGTGGAGTTGGCATCATCTTCACCACCTGTTGTAAATACCAGTCCATTTGCATTACACAGACGTCTTAAATTATTGATATTTGCAGTGCAATATTTATTAACATCAGCGTGGAAGTTTATGAAGTTTTTTCATGGTGCCTCAAAAGTGGATTTCTAACAAACCTGATGTCCCCGGTGCTGTAGTTTTGAAACAATATCTTCACGTTCTCCATTAAGAAAAACCAATGTGTACCAAACCTTCCTCCAGTTTGGTCTATGAACGTAATGGTGACATTTCCTTCTTTTATAATCTGGGATGGAACTGGGGATCAGGGTAACAAATGTGTTTCCTTTGCTGAGCTGCTTCCTCCTGAACCCCACAGCACCCGATTCCTGCCGTGTCTGCACGGCTGCAGTGCTCTGGACATTTGTCTGCTGATTCTTAAAGCTGACTTTCCTGGAGATGACAAACCACCTGGCTTTGCTCTTTGGACTGCAAAAGAATTGCTTGGTCATTGCCTTTCTGTTTAGATTTCCTGCTGGTCCAGGGGTGGACATTTTTCACGGCTGTATGAGACAGCCTGTTTGCTCCACATTGACAATTCCAGTGGCACAATTGCTGCTAATGTCTTTTCCTTCTCACTTAAATCCTGATGGAGGAACCAGGTTTGGGCACATTGCTTAATTTAAGCATACACACAGGAGCATTTGTGCTTTAATGCCCCTAACTAGAAATACACAAATAACAACAGCCAGCTGAAAAGCGTCTCGAGCTGTTTGTTTCCCTTTGATTTCTTGCTCACTTCACAAAATAACAAAACTCATCGCAGTCATTTGAGTGGAACGGATTCATTTTTCAATTAAAATTGCCTGGGTTTAAGCAATGTCGGGTTTTTTTATGGTTTGGGGTTTTTTTTATTTTTATTTTTTTAATGAAATATGTATTTTCTGGGATGAAAATGCCTACGTCTCAGAAAGAGATGTGATTTTTTCCTTTTTCGCAGATGTTGGCTCTGCATGCTCTCGCCACTGAAAAAAATTGGTGGCAAGAAAACACATGAACCAGCAAAACCAACTTTTAAAATCTGAATAAAGCCTGAAAAATCTACATCTCTCTTCACCAAAACTTTTCATCCTCCAAGTACTGGCTCTTTTATTAACCAAGGTTCCATGGTAATTTCTCAAGGAGTTCTGAAGCAATCAATCATTCATTCACATCAGTAAAGTACCCTTCATCCCCGCTTTTCGCAGTGCCCTATCGAGTATTGAATGCATGTTAAATGCTAAAACCAAGAGAGAGAGTGTGGGAAGGATAATAGACTACATTAATCTGCAGTGCCATTTATCTCCTGTCCATTTGTCCCTGTCTTTCCTACACATGTGTGTGTGTGCAGGAAGCTTTCTGGCACATTTGTGTCCCCTCAAAGCAATGTTTGTGACATAGATTGTGCGTAAACTTACTTAAACAGATGGATCAGTCACCATTTTTAACTTGAGGAAGTCCTTGGGATTTGTTACATTTTGAGTTTTGTGTCTGTAGCTTCCAGCCCATGTTCTGCAAACCGGCACGTTGTAAGAGGGAGTTTGCATTTACTGGAGTCCACACACAAACAGATTTGAGGATGAAACTGAGACAACATCCGTGCCTCTGGAATTCCAGGGAAGGGGAACATTTTCATCATAGAGTCACAGAATGGTTTGGGCTGGAAGGGATTTTAAAGATCGCAAAGTTCCAACCTCCTTGCCATGGGCAGGGACACCTTCCACCAGTTTCTAACACTTTTTCACAGTATATGATTCTTTCTCTGTGTTTCTGGACTACATGCAGGACTCAGAAAGTCTCTAGTTCTCCCCATCTCTCCCTAGAGGCTGACTGGCTCTCTTAATTCCTGCTACAGAGCCCTAAAAGCAGCGACCCCGACTTTTCCTCACGCAGAATCATCAAATCATAGAATTGTTTGGGTTGAAAGCGACCCTAAAGATCGAATTTCAACCCTGAAAAACGTGGAAAGACAGCTCCAATCCAAGCTTCAGCAAGGAACTGCAGCAAATCCCTGCAAGAAAGGTGTGATAACAACTCCGTGTAGGTTGTGTGTCATTCCTGAAAATTGCTGTGGGAACACATCCCAGTGACCTTTCCGTGACAGATGCTGAGCCGTGGTCCGCTCGTTAATGCAGGAATGTCAGAGGCACGATGGAATTAGAAAGCCCGGGCAAAGCAATCAGAGCAGTCACAGTTTGGTGCTGTTTATCTCGGGGCGCTAAAAGGATTATTGGGGCAATTCTGGAAACTCTAGTGAATATTAAGAGCTCACGGAGGGTAGCTGAGGTCCTTGGGATGGGAAGGGAGGGATCTGTTTGCTTTTTGCAGAAATCTGGTGCAGGATAATTGTTTACCTCAGCACAAGAATAGTTAAAAAGAAATAAGCAGTTTATCAGCACCTGGACGGAAAAAAAATAAATATCACTATCATGATCAGTAGGCACCAGGGTTCATCAAAACGAAATTATGGCAAATTAAATTAATTTCTGTCTCTCATAAGCTAAGAGGCTTACTGCACAATGAGGGAGCGGGAGGTGTAATACATCTCCGTGCTAGCGAGGTGATTACAAAGGATTTCAGGGGCTCTTCCATTAGGAAATAAAGTGAAACTTCTAAAATTAAAACTTACTTGGGAATAGTATGGGTGGGAGAAAGAAACGTAATGTGTGAGGTGGCTGATGGCGGTGACATTGTTGAGCTGCTTCCCGTCAGTCCTGTTTTGAGAGCTGTCAGCAATGACTTGACAGATGGAGTCTGAGGCGAGGCTGAACTAATCTGTAGGTGATGCAGGGTTAAGAGGGGGCTCTTATAAACTGTTCTGGCGATAATTTAGCTGAAAAATACAAATCTGAATTGCTGGTAGTGGTTAATGAGTAACTAGCTGTTTACAGGTCAAGCCCTGCAGGGGAGCAAGCATTCAATTTATTTGAGTCATAACTGCGTCTTTATTTATTAGTATTTAATTTTAAGAAGCCATTATAAAAAAGGTACTTAAAAACAGGTATTGAAAAAGCCATGAAAAATTTTGCTAAGGTTTGCACTTCTGTGATGAAATTTGTGAGGGCTGCTGACAGAAATTCCTGTGTTTTGATGCAGAACCACTGAAGAACAGAACTGCAAACCCTGTTCCTCTCTAGAGAAGGTATTTCACCCACGTCAGGTGGGTTTGAAATACCTCCCCTTCTTTTCCCACACAGCCACAGACCATCCCCTAAGCTCCTGCAAGAAAAATAGTGCCACATCTCCTAATACTTTCAAGTGACAGGCAAATTGGAAATCCATGATGCTTTTATTTTAGAATATTGTATGGCTTGAAACCTGGGAGCAGCAGTCTGTATTTCTCCTGAATTTTACTCTGCTGGATGATTTAGACCTATGCAAAGGGCTTTGCTGACAGATCAGAATTAGAGCTCTTATTTTTCTCTGTTGTAAACTACTCCTCAACATGCACAATTAGGTCTCGAAGAAGAAAAAGTAGAGGGAAAAAAGGCTGAAAAAGTAATTTTGAAGCCAGAACAAGTAGAAACCTTTCTTCCTTTGAGGACTGTAACAACACAGTAAACATACTTTAGGGTTTAGTGAAACTTAGTAAAACAGCTTAGGCCAGGTTGGATGGGGCCTGAGGAGCCTGATCTGGTGGGTGGCATCCCTGCCCATGGCACAGGGTTTGATCTTCAAGGTTGCTTTCAACCCAAACCATTGCATGATGCTGTGATTCTGTGATTCTAAAAAAATAACCTTTCCTCCTAGTTCCTCTTCCTGCTTTGTTTGCATCTGCAAAAAATGCTTAGAGGCGAGAGATATCCCATGCAGAAGCAGGGCCAGTGGACCTTGATAGGGATGGTGTGTGCTAAAGTTTTTACAAACAATTCCATGGGTGAGGGCATGGGTGTTAATGTCTTTGAAATGGGTTTTAATGTTCAAGCAGCAGGTTTGTTTCAGAGCCCAGACAGTTTGACTCCTGAAACAGACAGGTTGGTCTGCACAAGCCTGAGTTTCTGAACTTTGGGGTCAAATGACGGGTTCAAGGGGGGATATGTAGTAGGCGGTTCAGGAAGGCTGTACCTTCCTGGTACCTCGGCCATGGGGAAAGGAAAAGAGCCACACATGGCCGGGAGTTTGGGATAAAAGGAGGCTGTGCCCTCCAGAACCTTGAGAGAGAAAACCCTCCGGGCATGTGTCTCAGTGAAATCTCTGTTTATTCCAATAAAGTTGCACTGCTCCTCTGTCTCCTTTACAGACACCGGGTTTTCACTGCGGGGTTTTCCGTACATCCTGGAGAATGAGGTTCAGGGCTTTCTGTGGGCAGTAAAGTACAGTGATCTAAGGCAGCAAAAGTTTCCATCCTAGAGGTGTTTCAGCTTCCTCATGATGGGAAAAGGAGGGGCAGGCACTGATGTCTTCTCTCTGGTGACAGGACCCTAGGGAATGGCTGGAGCTGTGTCAGGGGAGGCTTAGGTTGGATATCAGGAAAAGGTTCTTCCCCCAAAAGGTCGCTGAGCACTGGAACAGCTCCCCAGGAAATGGTCATAGCCCCAAGCCTGCCAGAACTCAAGGAGAGTTTGGACAACACAGGATGGGATTGTTGGAGTTGTCCTGTGTAGGGCCAGGACCTGGACCTGGATGATCTTCATGGGTCCCTTCCAACTCAGGATATTCTGATTCTGCTGTAGGATCATCCTGGCTGTGTAGGAGACACCGGAATGGTGGGTCACCACTCAAGTGTGGACTTCTCTGCGTCATTTTTGGAGGTGCTGTCAAGGGTTGGAGTGGGAGCTTCAGACAAAGTTTATTAGAGAAGCTCCCATTGAGTCACAAGGTGAAGAAAAGGAACCCTTTGCTTTCTAAACCCCTCAGAGAAGAGCCTGGGGCAGCTGGATCCAGGCCTATCTCTGGACTTTGTCAACTGTCTAAATTTTACAACTTTGTCCCTCAGATTTTAATCAGATATATGTATGTAAAAATGGATTATTTATTATGATAAATGATTAGACAAAAGAACTCATTGAGAATTATTTACAACAGCATAAAAGCTGAAATTACTATTATAGTATCAGATAGGATAGTGCACTATATCGAAGCAATATTAAAACAATTGTATTAAAGCTATCAAAACAAATAGAATCCTTAGAATCCATTGCTACTCCATGGCTGTCCCTGTGGGCAATGCATGACGTTTTATCTACATATGTTTATGGTTTTCTGGGGCCTATCAGCCATCTTCCTTCACAGAATCCATCTGTAAGGTAGGAAGGAGATGTCATGTGGTGCAAATGATTCCCCTCTGCATATTTGATGCACTCGTATGCATTTCTGTCTCCAGCAACAATGGAATAAATGTAAATGCAGCTGCTCACCCTCATACTTGAGCCACAGATCCTCCAGTGCTCTGCTCCACATACTCTGATTTTTACCTCTTTTTGAATAAGAAAACTGCAGTAAATATTACAGCAGCTGTGGAAAACACAAGGTATGAGTTATGCTGAGCTATCTGGCTTAATTCTTGCCAATCCTGCTTGACTACTCTGAAGTGCAAAAAATTACTCCATTGGTGTGCAGGTGCCCTGTGCCAAAGGGGATGCTGAAAGTTATGATGCTCACACCACTACAGCAAAGATATCTTTGATCTGTACCTGAAAAACTCATCATTGCTCTTCCATTAGGGATCAGATGAATATAAAATAAGCCATATCTTGTTTTATAAGTGGAAATGCTATTTCCTGCTGGAGCTAGGAAACAAAGCTCTTTGGGATTATTGTAAGTATCAGTGAGGCAGAGAGAACTCCTTCCCTTGTTGGTGTTTGTTGCTGCACTTGGGGTCTGATTATTTTTCCGTTGACTTGGTCGTTCATCAAGTGTCTCCAAGAAGCAGCAGAGGCAGAAGTTCAGCTCCTTCCCGACGTCCCTGTGGAGAAGGGAAGCAGCCGCCACCGCAGCTGCCTCTTCACAGCGCTCCTTTTAAAACTGGATAAATAAATTAGAGAGATGATCGTTCAAAGAACAAACTGGGAGCAGCTGGGGATTATGGATTCGCTGGACCGTGCTCCTCCAGCCAAGGAAACAGCCGCCATAGGGAACTCTTAGGCAGCAGTTTGGCATCTCCTGGATTATTTAGTGCATTTTCTTTGCAGTGTTTGTGCTCGCAGAAACGCTCAGCAGGAGATGCTACTCCTCCTAAGAGATGCCCTCTCTGGTTTTGCTCTTCCAGGGCTGGTTTTCAGGGTAGAGCTGTAGACAGGTGAATCTCTTACTGTATTTATATTTTGGGTACTTGATAGCTCCACAGATGGAGTATTAACTTACTGTTGTGTAGAGAACTCTTCTGAAAAGGAAATTTTATTCATCAGAGACACCCCTTTAATTAACTTCCACACTTCCATGGGGAGCAGAGTATAAAGACAGATAATAATACTAATAATGCTACAACTGTTAATAATAATAATAATAAAAACAAAAACAACAACAACGTATCTTGTTACCATTACAAATTAAAATAAATTGCTGCAGGAAGCAGGGTTTTGAGAGAGCTTTTTTTTCTTTTTTAATTAATATCTTAATAGCATTTAATGTAAATTAAATATAATCATTGTCTGATTCCTGAGCGCATCTCTGAGGCTGAAAAATAAGAAGTTAATTGTGCTGACAACATAGTGGGAAGTGCCAAAATCAAGCACCAGCATGTTGGTTAAAGTGCTTTAAATTAAGAGGTGGAAGGCAGAACTTTTATTTTTTTGTACTCTGCTCCCAGTTATTTTGCAGCAGAGTAAAGTTCGTGCCCAGCATGAATTTATTACGTAAGATATCTAACATAAAATTTACATTACAATGCAAATGTAGAAGACTTTATTTAACTTTAGAGATTGGGAAGGATCAGATGCATGAGCCTAACAAGCTGTTTTACTTTGGGGATGGGGAATTACTGGTATGTAAATCCCTGAGTTGTTCTGTGGGCAGATAATTTAATGAGGTCTGCAAAATGGATGTCAACTCCAGCATCTTGCTTTCCATTAAGAGGAATTAGATATGGAAATCTGAGTTTTGAATCTGCTGCTTACAGAATTTGATTTAATTGATTAAGAGATTGGGGATCAGGCTGACTGTGTGCACCTCAGTGTTAGCAATGTGACAGGATTCAACTCCCAGCTCCCTCTCTTGCAATGGCAGCGTGGAATATCTGCATGTGGTAGATATTACCTCTTCCATCTCAAATTAAAATTGAAGTAAGTGCTCATCTGGTGTGGTGAGTCCTGGCATCATCAGTAAGTGAAGTGCATTTTGATGAATGAACGCAGAAATTGTATCTTAATTTAGCTAAGCAGAGGTAATAACTCATTACTGGATCTGGTTTTGTCTTCATATGGGTTTATTTATCCTTCCTGACTGGTGCCAGAGGAGTCCATGCCTTCTGTGTGAGTGCTCAACCCCTGACACACATCTGAATTACTGTTCTGCAACTAAGAGATGTTATCTTCATGGTACACTAAGCTTTCACTCGTAGGAACCTTTCATTAAATCAAGGGTACTTTTATTTACTGGGAGGATGGGGAGGCCGTGGCACAGGTTGCCCAGAGAAGCTGTGGCTGCCCCTGGATCCCTGGAAGTGTTCAAGGCCAGTCTGGATGGGGTTTGGAGCAACCTGGGATAGTGGAAGGTGTCCCTGTCCATGGCAGGGGTTGGAACAAGGTGGACTTTAAGGTCCTTTCCAACCCAGGCCATCCTATGATTCTATAATCCTGGACAGCTCTTCCAACTGAGCTGTTAGCACGAAAGCATTGAAGTGGGGAAATAAAACCTCCCAGACTTTGGATTAAGACTTCTGCAAGAGAGGTCTCGATGTATTTGTAATTAAGGTTGTGTTTGGTAAAAGCTGTTTGGGGACTGACCTTCCTCCTCAAAGGAGGTGCTGAAAGGGTTGCCCTAAGTCTCGAAAGAGCTGCTCTCCATCAGAACTGACAGAGAAGCAGGAAGGAGCTGAAGAGTCAGGACAAGCCATGGGTCTTCAGGGGGACTGTAAATAGCCCCTTGACACTTTTTAATCAAAGAACCCCAATTCAATCCAAATTTCATCATTAAAAAAAAGCAAAAAACCAACAAAACAAAACAAAAAAACCAAAAAACTCTGACAAATTATTCTTTTCAGTACAGCTGTGGCTCAGATGTGTCCCATGAAAGAGAAAAAACATTATTTTCTCCAGGTCTTTTTCAAGTATTTCTTGAGTTTTTGAACGAAACCTCATGGAAAAACACTCCTTTTTGACTAAAAGGATATGAAGAGCTCTCTGGAGCAGCTTAGAGGCTGAGAGTGCTCTGTTGACCTTATAAAGCTTGAGAACTACTGGGCTGAGCTAATAAATACCTTTGGGAAGCATTTATGTCTCTTCCCTGTCATTTGTGTGGTCCCAAAGAGCAAGGCCAGCAACCAGTGCTTACAAGGAATAATGGTACTGGAATTTGGGGTGTAAAGGAGAGGGTAAATTTGGGGTGTAAAACCCATGGCTGGAGGGGTGACTAGTTTGGCTCCCTGCCTGCCTGTTCCTGTGCTGGTAAAGCAGAACTGCCCCTTCACGTCCCCAGTGCTTTTCTGCCAAAACTGTGTCGTTAAGGGGTGGATGTCCAGGGTAAGTAAATTTCTCCTGCTCAATTTCAAATTCCTCTCCTGAGTACAATATTTTCCTGGGCATGCCATCAGGCAACTCTCCGGCCCCATCTCCCTTTGCTGTACAACCCTTTTTTTAACATTTGCAATGCCAGCCTCCTGTGATGGCCTTGTTCCCTGTCCACCCCGTTTTCACCTTATCCCTTCCCTTTGGATGGTTCACAGGCATTATCTTCGTGCTGAGCACAGGAGGAATATTTTGGGCAGCTCCTTCCCAGTATTTCCTCCTGGCTTCCACTGCTGGTCAAGACCCAGGACTCCTGGAGCCCTCCTGTGCCTCTGTGGGCTGCTGTGTGTTGTGTTGTCTCGATTGCTCTGCAGCTTGATAAATTTCTCTAAGTGTCTCATTATGCAATTAATTTCAATTGCAATTGCCATCATCTCTTCTCTTCTGCAGGCATGCCACCCAGCAGGAGACTAATAAAACCATCACGACTAGCACCAAAGCCATCAAGCAGCTGTCTGAGATTGTCAGAGGCTCATCCAGGGTATGTGTCAGTCAAGATGCTGTTAGGGGGAAGAATGGTGGGTTATGTGGAAGGAGGAATAATAAAAATAAGAAGTGGCAGTGGGTGCTTTAAAGCTGCTAAGCTCCATGTCTTGCTATAACTTCCTTTCCTGTTACACAACAAGTGTAGTTTTCATTTTGAAATGACCCAGAGGAAAACAGCTGCAGACACCAGTTCTTCTCCCAAAAGTGGGTAATGTGGAATTGGAAATCAAGAACTCAGTAACAAATCCTTTGACTAGTTCACATTCTCAGGGTCTCTCTTAGTTAGGGTGAAAATATTGCAGAAATCTTCTGACTTCACACAAGTTTGACAGTGGTTCAAGACCCAGTTGTGGGTGCACTGGTGAGTTTGGGAATGTGTTAAGTGTCCAGAAAGCCCAAACCTGTGGAATATATCTGGAGATGACACTCATTCAGTGCTGTCTGCTAGGGCAAAGGCAGCTTTGGGGATAGATAAATACAGGCTGTGGCCAGATCAGGGCGGGATTTTGAATTAGAATTTACCCAATTTTGAATTAAAATTTAGCCCATAAAATCCCATCTGTTTTAAGGGCAGACTGGGCTGTCATCTGTAGGTTCAACTCACATGAACATCAGTGTCACAGGGCATGAATGATTCCCACCCCTTTGTCCCCAGTGCAAAGATTGGACAAACAGAAGGTTTTTTACCTTTCTACAAAGATTTTATTCCTCAAATGTTCCTGTTGACTTTGGTCCATGATGTGCATCATGGGGAAGAACAAAACCAAACTGTGGGGACCAGACTCCAGAGTGTGAGAGCTGAGGAGATGTTTCACCCACATAACAGGTGATTCAGCACCTGAAGTGAAAATAAGGTCAATTCTACTTGATTTCTGTTACATTCTTGCATTCAGAATCCATATGGTTTCCAAGTCAGGAATTTTCTTGAATTGATGTTTTATTCTCACTCACTCCTGCCATTTACCAAAGTCCTGCATTACTGCAACTCTATTCTCACTGCCCTTCCATCTAGAAATAAGATTGCTCTAGACACACAACTCATCTCTGTCCAAGTGGTTTTTACAGCTTGGATTTATGGCACTTGCCAACAGGCAGATGAGAGAAGGATTTAAAAGTTGGATCACCCCAGGCTACCTTTGTAACCTGTGAAGGACCGTGTCCAATTCAGCCTGCCTAAAAAAAATGAATGGGTGATGATCTGCTCCAGAGGATGGGGAAGGAAGTCTGGAATGACTGTTTCCACATGTAGACATCAAACAGTACCAGGATAATTTTTAATATGTTGCTTTGGTTAGTGATGGATGACAAGGACTGTTTTTTATCTCATTTTCTTGCATAATTACATCTGAGCTTGATAAAACAGAAGATGCTGCTTAGAGATATGGGGATCTGGGCCCTTTTTTTTTTTTTTGTGCTGATCTCCAGGCTCTATTTTGTGACATAAACTGGGTCTAAAGGGGAATCAGGCAAGGTCACATTAAATCCAATTACAGCGCTGCACAAGAATGTCATTATTTGCTCTTGAAGCCCATGGGGACTTTCAGAAGAAGAGGTTTTACTGTCATGGGGAGAAAAAAAGCAAAGTTGAAGGGCAAATATTTAAGAGCTGAAGGAAACAGACACACAAACAATTTCAGTAATATGAGGTATGTGAAGAACGAGGCTTCACTTTAAAAATTTTAAAAGATTTATTAAGGAAAAAAATTACCAATAGGGGAAGCCCACAACACAAAGTTGCAGCACTGGGTGCGTGGCTGGTCTGGCCAGAGGCACACCCGCTGGAAGTTTATTCTTTTCAAACATTGCAAACATTTAAGAAAACTATCCAAATTAACAACCAGCAGGACCTTATATATATGATAACAGTTGTCACTATCAGTAATTTATATAATGGGGGGGGTACAAGGAAGGGAGTCATGATAACAATATTATAACTTATTAAAATAATTAAGCAATCGACTTATTAACAGTCATAACAAGTAATTACACAAGCAATTAACTCATTAACTCCTTTTTAACACATGAAAGTCAACTTCACCCTTGGCCATTTATAACAGGAATGAACTTGCTGTTCTCTATTACATCACGTAATAACTTTTTTCTGCTCAGTGGTCAATTAACATAACAGATTTTATTTTTTTTAACTCTTCTAACAGTGTGTGGTTTAAGTAATTAAACCCACAAATTTTGATAGAAAGCCTGTAGCCCCTATTCCTTATATAGAATAAATTATTCTGGTGGATATTGGCTGCTGGTCAGTAAGTCCCTCTTGGGAATCTGGGTAGCACTGCAAACTCTCCTCCCATAAAATTACTCACAGCATGAAAAGTCTTCCAGAGCTTTATAGTTAGTCCTTACCAATCCATTTTTCTGTGGATTGCTTTGCATGTACACACAAACAAAAAAAAATTGCTTTTTTCCCCCTTTCTTCCTTATTTTCCACCAGTAATGTGCTGCCATTGAGATGCAATATGGGACTTTCTCTGACTTCCCATAAATCACCAAGTGCTGCTGGAACTATTGGAGTCAGGATGCCCAACTGAGCAAATTGATAATATTGCAGGAGTAAAGATGCTGCTCGAAGTGGATCAGTGTGCTACAAGGCAGGAGACTGATGTAAAATGGCTCTTTTAGGGCTTCATTCTGAACTAACCTCAAAGGATGTAAATAGAGAGGTAGATCTGGAATTCCATTTTTTTGGTTGGGTAAATGCTGGAGCATAAGATCAGCTCTCCAGGGTGACAGTCTTATTTTATTTTTCATGTGCAACAGACATAAGGTTTATGGACCTTTATCTATAGAATGGGAATAATGATACTTGCCCTGCTCTAAAAATGGTTTTAAATCTTTGCATGAGGAACTGTAAGACTGGGATGTTCTTCTGTGTGAGAAAATACTGCCATTAAAATTAAAGATGTTTATCCCATCCTTTGTGAAATCTACTTTTGCATTCTTAAGCAGTTTTCTGAAACAGCTGAAATGGCTGTAAAGTGAACATTTATGTTAAGTGGCTTTGGTGTACACTGGGTTTTGTTTGCCACTTGTTTTTTAAGGTGACATCCCAGTTCCTTTCAGTGCATTCCTTCTGTAAAACATGGGCATGTGAGCTCCTGCACATGTGAAATCTGAAATCCAGGGTGCAGGAGAGCTCCCATTGCCTGATGCTGTTGGGGTTTGGTCACTCCCTCTGAGAGCAGAAATTTGGAAGCACTTTGGAGAGTTACATCAGGCTGACTGTGTTCTTCCTTCCAAGTGCAGTTTTCAAAAAAAAGATAGAGTGAAATCTTTCTGGAGCAAGATCCAACCACAAAGGCAGTGACATTTGGGTTCATGTTTTGGAAAACATGAAGATAAGCTGGTTTCTAACAGTCAGACCAAGCAGAAGGAATGTTGTGGGTGATGGACCTCTCAAGTCCAGTAAATCTCCCAAATGAGGTGATCAACTCTATAATGAGTTATCATCTGAATAAAGAACTTTTTGTAGGAAGATCCCTTGAGTTATTTTCTCCAATGCTATCTTGAATATCCAAAATGGCATTTTTTAGTTGCTTTGGCCTGAAATACCAAAACCTCACATCCTCATTTCCTAAAATAAAGTCCTGTTGCCTCCTGGCAGCCCCAGTGAGATTGACTTTTTCAGAATGCCATTTGTGCCCACCTTATTTATTTGGTGTCTCCCACCAGGACAATTTCCCATGGCCACAGACAGAGCTTGCTACTGGATTTATCTCTACAGACTTCCTAACCAGCCTTCTTTTCTTCCCAAAACAGCAAGAACGGCTTCAGCTGGACAGGCTGAAGAACCAGCTGTCAGATGCCATCCAGAGATACGGAGCTGTGCAGAAAGTGAGTGTCTCTCTTGCTTCCAGCCTTCCATCTGTGAATTTGGGAATGTGATAAGTGTGAGTAAGTGGAATGTGAGTGGAATTCCCAGGAGCCTGGAGCATCTTCACAGGGTTGCTAGTGTATATTTTCCTCCCTCTTTTCTTACTTGGCTAGTCAAACAATCATAGAATCGTACAATTAAGTCTGGAAAATACTTTTAAGGTCATCAAATCCAGCCACCAAGCCAGCACCACCTAAACCATGTCCTTAAGGGGCATATCCACATATTTACTGAACATTTGCAGGGATGGTGTCTCCAGCACTTCCCTGGGCAGCCTGTTCCAATGCTTGACAAGCTTTTCTGTGCAGAAATATCTCCTGATACCCAATCTAAACCTCTCCTGGGGCAGCTTGAGGTCATTTCCTCTTGCCTGCCCACTTGTTCCCTGGAAAAAAATATTCACCCTCACCTGGCTACACCCACCTGTCAGAGAGCTTGAGAAAGTGGCGAGGTCCCCCCGAGCCTCCTTTTCTCCAGGGTGAGCTTCCCCAGCTCCCTCAGTTGATCCCCATCAGACTCGTGCTCCAGACCCTTCCCAGCTCCATTCCCTTCTCTGGACACTCTCCAGCCCCTCAATGTCCTTCTTGTCATGAGGGGCCCAAAACTGACCCCAGCATTTGAGGTGTGACCTCACCAGAGCTGAGTTCAGGCAGATGCATTTCCCCTGGCTTAGCCAGGACATTATTTTGGTGCAGCTCCCCTCTCAGAGGAGAAGTCATTGCACAGTTCACCTTTTCTGCTTGCAGAAAATGTGCAGGCAGCGCTGATAATTGAGATGTTACCCCACCTTCTGTCTCTGCTGTGCTCTTTGGCTGTGCCAGAAAGTTTCCAGACACGTCATGTGGTTTGGGTCTGTCACCAAGATCAAGCTGTTTAATAAAACAAACAAAGCCTGAACTCCAGTTCCTTCATTTGCCTCTTGCTCGCCCTCTTTACCCTGGGGAGGCTCCACTGATGAGCAGATTTGCTTTGCTTTTAAACACTGTAGTAATGACTTAAATTTAGCATCCCCAAACTGCTTCTCCCCCCGGCAGAAGTTAGGAGATATATCTGGATTAATCAAAATACAACCTGGACAAACTCTGGTGGCTTTCTTATATCACTTTAATGAGTCTGACGCATGCCTACAACAATGGGGAGGATATATTGTAATTATACAGGTGTAATGAAATTTGGCTGACAACAGGCATTTAATAATGTCTCTCTATTAGAAACACTCTGTGCTGATTGATTTCCCAGCACTTGCTGCCTATGCCTTAAAAATAAAATAAATGAGCAGATAGATGCACATAAAATTGCAGTTCAACAGCATGTCTGTTGTGTAATAAAATTGCATCATACCTAGTACTGCCTCATATTTTTGATTATTTACCTGTCCTATTCAAGAAACTAAATGTGGGGTCTTTAAATGAAATTATTTTATGTGTTAAATGAGAAGTTGGAATGATTTGGGTAAAGAGCTCCATCCCCATATACACACACATCTTTTTAATGGGGTTTTTTCCCCCCTAATGTGCATGAGTACAGTCCATCTGAACTGTATATCTAGGTTGGATTTCTTTTATTTTAAAAACTGTCATCAATTCAGAAGTGCCAAAATTAACCACTGCAGTTTGTGAATGCCCGGCTGCGTCAGGAAACCAATCTGAGTGATAAATTGCTACTTATCCACGTCCTAGCTGTCATTCCTTAAATGCATGTTTCAGTTTTGATAACCTTGTCATTCTGGAAGCTTTGAAGACTTTTAATGCCTGCAAGACTGAACTTTTCAATGCTTTTATACTCCCTTGTTTTTTTCTAAAGAGTAAAAGCATTCTCTATGTCCTTTTCTTTAGAAAGCAGAAGAAAATAGCTTCATATGACTCCTTCCCTAAATATTTGGACTCTGTTTTCTCAGCCATTTTCCTTCTTATTTTTTTTTCCCTTTCTTTTCCTTTTAACAGAAAATAGCAGAGAAATCCAAAGCTTTGCTTCCTACTGGGCAGAGAAGCACCAAACAGGTAAGTTCACGTGTGTCTCTGTGTTTGGCAGTAAGTACAGTGCTAAAATAAAGCTATTTTCTAACCCCATTAATGATGCTGAAGTGCTTGGAGCTCCTCCACTGCCTACATTGAAGCCAGTGAGGTGTTTTTCCAGTAGAGACGTGTGACGTCTTTGGAGGTGGAAGATAAGGGGACTCGGGAAAAAAAGACTTATATAAGACCCTGTTTAATTATTCTCTGCTTTCTGTCCTCATGGGACTGTTTTTCCCTTCTTGATGGGAGTTTTGTCTACTCTGAAATACATCAAAAAGCAGTCCTACACCCCCTTTTCCTGGAAGCTGGGCTTGTAGGCGCAGTGAAATCACATTCTAAGGATAATTTCGTAGAAGGAATTGAGAGTTTTTATCAAACCTGTCACCAGTTTTAAGAGGGATTATGTGTTCTGCTTTCTTTGGCTACATTGCACTGTGGTTAGCTACTAGATACATATGCAAATTGGGCCTTTTTATTCTCTTTTACCCCATATTAGGAACTTTTTCAATGAATAAATACTATAGGTAATCAGAGTATATACATATATGTTCTGATTTGTGTATACATATTCATATATACTCGAATTACTCCATATATTATGCATATATTTAGTTTCATATGTATATGCATGGAATGTATATATAAAATATAATTAGATGCATGTGTCCCTGTGAACATATGCAAATTATTGAGTATAAAGATACATTTGTGTAAGTATATATGTATATGTACTCATATGTGTGTGGTTTTTCACAAATATTAATGCAAAATACTATAGATTTAATGAAATCTGCAAAGATTTCCAAGAGAGCTTTGAATCCAGGAGATCCTTTGGCTGCAGCAAGGGTCCAACAGAGATTTGGTCGGCTTCTCAAATCCTACATGCTAAAAACATTGTAGGTATTTGCAACTGATACTGTGCCATCAAAACCCAGAACCCTATGCCTAATTTCAGTAATTATTTCTGATACTCTTGATAATTTCTTTTCATTTAAGGGACAGTCAACAGATTTTCTGTTTTCCTCATGACTTTTCTCTCCCTACCTTGTTGTACTACCTGGTTTTCTGCAACTTCTTCACTGTATACAAGAAATAGTTGTACTTTGTAGCTTTGAATTGATGCTTCTCTGTAAAGAAGGGTGGAGTGGTGCCACTGAAGACCCCACATTAGGACAAATCAATGGCCCAAAGCTTTAATATTAATCAGATTTCCAGAATTACAATTCTGCCTTAGAGTTTGTTGTTGCTTAGTTGGTTTTAGTCAGTGAAAATGAAATTAAGGTACCAAAGGGCTGATGAATTCCTTTATCCTGACTGAGGGTTCCCTTCTTTGGGGCAATTGTGCACCGATGGTGCTTTTCAACTCTGTGTTTATAAAAATGATACAGCTTATTTTTGTCCACCTGCTTCTGATCTGTGTTGAAGAGGGGCATAAATAACACACCCTTTAACTGTGGTCAAAACCAGTGTATGTGAAAAATATTTATTGGGTTTGATAGTTCAGCTCAGAGATAAGAAGGATAATTTTGTGCCAATTAGTGTGATTTGTTTTCTTGCCATCGGTATTGCATCAATTCTTGGGTTTTTAGCCAGCTTTCTTTGACTGCTGTTGGTGGAGTGGATTGCAGAGGAGGGAACAGCTCTGTGAGCTCTGTTCCTGCATGGACTACCCCGTGGTGGCCATGGCTGTTCCACAGGATGTGGGATGCTGCTGGCCATTAACCAGGGCAAATAAAATGAAGAGTGTTAATTACTGCGAATTGTTGGCAATGGGAGCAAGCCTGGATGAGTCCAGCTTATTTTGGTAAGTTAGAAATGGTTGATGACTCCAAAAACAACATTTGCTGGAAGCAAACAGAGTTTTAATATGGGAAAAAAATAGGGTGTCGGACAAAAATATTCAAATCCTGAAGCAAGTAATGGTGGGGTTGGAGGACAAAGGTGGCTGGAGGAAGAATGGGATGGAGACAACCCCCTTTTCTTTAAACAAGGTAAAAATCCAACCACTGGGATATTGCAGCAGAATCAGTTTGGTGTGGTCAGGCAGAATCAGCAGAAATCAGGTTAAACTGGAGCAGTTCAGATTGTTTCTCCTTGTAGCTGCCATTTGGTGGATTATGAGAAAAGAGGCTGTGGTTTGTCCTTGGTGAGATGGTTCTGACTCAAAAATAGGCTTGATCACACCCAAAAGCACATCTTTTTCATCTAGTGACACTTGCTTGGGCTGGGGACACATGAGTCTTCACGTAAGAAAAGGATAAAAATTAATTCCTATCTGCTTCATCTTCCCTGCATGTTTGCAGCTTCATACGTCTCCTCTTCTTGCCCCCTCAAGTACAGAAAAGAGAAAAATTAAAGGTATAAAACCTGATGAAGGCAATGCAGTGGTGTGGTTAGTTTAATTTTTTTTTTTTTTTTTTTTTAATCCAGCAGCAGATTGGCCAGGACATGCAAATTTATGGCTCCCACAGGAACTGTAACCTGACCACTATGTGAATATATTAAAGCATTAAAGTTAACACCCTATACAGTAATACAAAGTACTACATATGTTCAGGAGACCTGATTTATGGCTCTTGTGAAGGTGCACAGTGACTTGGTGCAGATCCAGCCTTGATTCAAACACTGCTTGCCTGCAGGGCTTTGTTCTCTTTTATTTACACTTTAATTTATTAGGGCAAATTGTAAGAGGTCTGAAGAATGCTCGTTTTTCTGGATGCCTGTCCCTATAGTTCTTCTCTCCCACTGATGAGTGGGAAAGTTGGGATGTTGGATAACAAAAGCTCCAATAATTTCCCTTTAGGGTGTAATTGATTCCCTAGACCCACCTAACAGGTGAAAATTGCCATGTGAAGCCTTGGGAAAATTAGTTTCCTGCCCATTGTGGTTTGTTGTAAGTACTCTTTAATTGAGTTTATTTGTTTATAAAGGCAAAATAAAGGCATTGATCCAAAATTCCTTGAAGCCTGAAGTTATATAAATTCTTAATCAAATCTGAGTTTGTAGGAATGTGTTTGTATAGACAAATCGATGGAGCTCTATAGGTGCATATATTGAAAGACACAACGTTTTACTACACTAAATTATCATTGTTGAACGTGCCTTGTAGCAACAATTAAAAAAAGAAAAAAAGCCTTTTCCCTTGAATCTGTGAAAGTAATTTTAAATATTCACCTGCTGGCCGAAATGAGACCTCAAAAGGCTCGTTAAGGGGAATTTTGGAAGGTAATTTCCAGCTTATGGGAATTGCTGGTGCAGTCTAGAGCAGAGACAGCATTTGGGGATATGGTTCCCTCTGGCCCTAATTATTTTGGGGGCAGATGGGCTTCAAATCCCACTTCTCCCCCTGAAGAGACCCACCAAGGTGCAAACTCCTCCTTCCAGGCAGAGTCCAGTGTAGGAGTGGGAGAATTTCAGGTGTCCCCAGAAGCCTGGGGCAGTGTGGTCAGTGTCAGGAGAGGCTGGACAAGGCGTCCTCTTGGGTGACATCCAGCCCACAGTGCAACAACTGGATATAATATAATATAATATAATATATATATAACATAACATAACTGTTCTAATAACACAGAATAGATTATCCATAATATTGAAATAATTAATGGTAGACTGTGGAAAATCCACAACAAAGCCAATAATGTCTCTGAGCAGAGGAGATGAAAAGAATCTTTCTTTTTAATTCTTTGTAGTTATTGTGCATCCAACATAATCTTCTTCTGATAGAAAGAATTTGTTTTTGTGCCCATGATTGAATAAATTCAAGTGATGGGGCTTGGACCAACCTGGTCCAGTAGAAGCTGTCCCTGTCCCTGGCAGGGGGGTGGGGACAAGATGTTCTTGAAGTTCCCTTCCAACCAAAACCATTCTGTGATTCTCTGCAATTCTCTCTTCTCTGCTAATGAGGAGGATTTTCACTGTGCAGACTTTGTGGGTGGTTCCCCCAGGGGAGTGGGAGAAGGGGAAGCACAGCTCTGTTTTAGCTGAGGAATGAGTTTTAGTCTTAAACCACATCAAAAATCTGAGCAGACCTTTTTTTTTTTTTTTTTGGAGGAAACTTTTTTAGCAATATTTAGAAATTTAAATTACAGTAATTGTCGTGGTGTAATGGCATCCCTCTTCATTTCCTGCTGCTCACGGGGAAAGGAAAGGATAATTATGCTCTGGATTGTGGCAGTTGCCAAAAAGATGCCTTTGTTTCTTATTCTATGGGCATACTTGACCTGTCTCTCAAAGGTCAGTAAATTATATTTCTTAGGAGCACAAAGATGGGTAATAAACATCTATTTGCATATACAATCTTCTTTTTTTTTTCTCCTGACTGCATCTGTTTATTCTTGCTTTAAATGGACTTCCTTCCCACAGGAAGCATCATTTCTCCCTTTCTTCCTGTGTTTATGAAGTTGTTCTTTTTATGTGATTAGAATAAAATCCTCATTTTGGGGGCAGCAAGATCCAGTCTTTGGCTTTATGGGAGAATAACTTTTTTGGCAAGAATGTCTGCATAAACTGCTTGTATGTATGTGTGTGTGTGTGTAATGACTTTGGTTATTTGGGCTTCTATTTTTACCAGGTCCTTGTCGTGGTAGGTGCTGTGTAAGCACAGCTACTCCCTTGTGCCACCCTGAGGATCTCACAGGCTAAGCCAACACCAACAGTTATTTTGCACAATAATTAATAAAGAGTTTTTAACGCTCTTTTAGCTCCTTGTGCTTGAAACTGGTTTCCACATTTGTGAGAGGATGTGGTGTGTATATCCCTGAAATGCAAAATTTAATTTCTCACAATCAAATTACAGCTTTTGCCCCGACAAATGAAGCTTTTTATTTACACATTTTTCTTATTGACTCTACCATCTTATCTCAGAACTCATCCCAGTTCCTAATGTTCCAGTCTGGCTGCTGAATCTCAGGAAATCAAGCCATAGCTTTGGTGATAATTTATCTTGCATATGTGGTAGTAATTGCTGTGTCTTTTCAAGGTCGTTTGGGACGCAGCTACTTCTGTAAAAAGTGTTATTTCAATAATGTCAACTTTGTTTTAAATGACTGTGCATCCATTAAAAGCCATATTGTAATCAACCCACTCCCCTGTTCCTAGGGTTGTCAATATGGAGCATTTAAATCACACAGTTATTTTTTCTTGACTTTACTCGAGTGTGGGCTTTTGTTTGGTTTTAAAGAGTTTGGTTTTTTTTCAAGGCAGTCATTAAAGCAATTTTCTTAAGAAAATTTAAATATTTTCTTTTCTTTTTCTGCCTCTTTGGGGGTAGAGAAATAGATTTTCATAGAGGGATTTAATAAGTGGATGGAAATAGATTCACGCTTAATCTTTTAATTTGTTCCCTGTATTTTCAAGGGAGGTGGAATCTATTCTGAATGTCCCAATGTACTCTTCTTGCACTGCTTCCAGCGTGTCTGGGAAGGGAAGGTCTTTTCTTCTCAGCATGCCCACAATCTTGAAAAAAAATCCAGTGGGCTTTATAGGCACAGAACTTCACTAACTAACCATTAAACTCCCTTTTTGTCAGGGACACAGCATTTTTCAACTGTAAAACTTAAAACTAAGAATCCTACACCACAGCCCTTGGGAAAACAGCTGGATTACTGCTGCTGCTGATGTCAGGTTTTATGGGACACTGGGGTAGCGCTGGGCGTCAGTGTTGCATGTAAAAACATGTAAGAAACACCCCAAAATGCTACTCTGTCTTTAATTGAGGGAATTTGCAAAAGCTGGAGTTATGAGCTTCCGGTAACATTCCAACCTCTTCATACTGCAAGAGAAGAAAAGTAAGAAAAGACCAAACCTATATAAAAATGAAACATGTACAATCAGGTTTGGGGGGATCTTGCCATTTCCTAAATTGCCCAACCAACTTGAGCACGGTGCATCTTCCTTGGCAATCCACTGTGGAATGCCTGTCATGGGATCAGCCCCCTTTGCCCATGTCTGCTGATGAAACTGGAAACTGCAGCTGCCTCTGTCAGCACGCAGGTAAAGAACTGAGTGTTCTCTAGCTGGATTTTAGTTAAGGTTTTTTTTNGTTTTTTTTTGCTGGATTTTAGTTAAGGTTTTTTTTTTTTTCAATTTGTTTGTTCCCTTGTGTGTTTTTTTGTTTTTTTTTTTTTTTTTTTTTTTTTTTTTTTTAAATTTTTAATTTTTCCCTTGGTTTGAGTGAGAAAGGACAGAGGTTTCTGTGTGGGCAAAGGATGAAGGCAAGGGAAGGGTTTCTTTTGCATGAAGCCTCCTCCAGAGCAGCTCACTGGCTCCTCTACCCCAGCTCTGAGTCACTGCCAGAGCCACAATCTGAAGAGTTGTTTTGTCTGGAACGAGCCAGCCTCACCCCCAGCTCTTCAACCCCTCGCTTTTATGCTCCCAAATCCCGGGAGACACTTTCCTCTCAGCCCACGCTGGCACAAATCCCGCCGGGAGGGGAACGGTGACACCGGGGTCGCGTGGAGGCGTTTGAGGCCACGGGATGAAACGCTGCCGTGAACCAGCCTTGCTAATGGGAGAAAGCACTCTGACAGGGAAAAATCTATATTGTGCCCAGAGGCTGGGACAGATCACTCAGCTGGTGCCCACATTATTGTTCTTCCAGAGCCAGAGACAGCTCTGCAAATATTTTTCCCTGTTGCTTGTGGCGGCCGTCTTTGGTTGCTGTGCTTCCGTCTTGTGGAATCAGAGAATGGGTTGGGTTGGAAGGGACATTAAAGATCATCTCATTCCAACCCCCTGCCATGGGCAGGGACACCTTCCACTATCCCAGGCTGCTCCAAGCCCCATCCAACCTGGCCTTGGACACTTCCAGGGATGGGGCAGCCACAGCTTCTGTGGGCAACCTGCGCCAGGGCCTCCCCACCCTCACAGGGAGGAATTTCTTCCAAATATGCAATCTAAGGCTACTCTCCTTCAGCTTAAAGCCATTCCTTCTTGTTCTACCACTCCACACCTCTGCAAAAAATCCCTCTCCAGCCTTCCCCTAGGCCCCCTTTAGGTACTCCCAGCTGCTAAGTTTAAGGAATACTGCAAATGCACATCTTCATGCCACATCAGATTCACTCACAGAGGGGGTTGCTGCACCTGTATAGATGGGAAAAATATTTTCCACCTGTTATATGAGATCCAGACATGGTCTCAAGGAGTTCCAAGTCCTCTTTCCTCCTGAGTGTTGCTTTTTACCCAGTGAGTGTGGGCAGTCTGTAGTTCCAGTCAGCACTGCTGGCACAGATTTGTTTATCTGTAAATATATGTGTATATCTGCAGATATCTACATCAACATAAATACAAATAAAGAATAATATATAACTATAAATACAGTGGCAGCTGATGGACACTCACCTTGCTCAGAGAGCTTTGTCCTTGCATGAAGCTTTTCTGGGCAGTGAGGGTCACCTCTGGCAGCACTGTCAGATCTGTGTGACAGCAGCTGAAGAGCAGAGCAAACACAGGCCAAGATCCCAGAGCTGATGAAATGTAGGCTGGGTCTGCAGGATGTGTGTGGCCACAATGGCAGTACTGTAATTATTTAAAAAATGAATTCAAAGCTTGAATTTTGTTCGCTCTATGGGCTTGACTCCCTTGTATATTCCCTTTTTTAATTCTTTTTCAGAAGAATAATTATATAGTGAGTGTTTCTGCCTGGTGTAAGTGGTTTCTGGTGGTGTGAGGGGGCTGCTCATACGACCTCATCCACCTCCCCTCCTTCAACCGCAGCTTCCCTAAGCTGCACTGCAAGAGTCTAAATTGACTTTTGCCCTGGCAAAGATCACAGGCAGGAACTGGAGTAACAAATGTGAAACCTTACCGAGTGTGTCACCTTGCTCCAAAGTGAATGCAGTGTTATTTAATACATTTAAACCCCCCTGTGGAGATGAATTATTGAAAGGAAGGAAATTGTATTCTTCTAAACCCGCTTTGATGGCTGCATTTATCACATGATTAAATGGGGACAGCAATGGTATTTTCCCATGGAAAAAACGTGTTTGGGAATAGGTTAACCCTTGCTGCAGCAGGGTGAAGACAAAAGTAATATTTATTGACCTTTCTAGGGCACATCTTATTTGTTTTCAGGGTTTAAATAACCAGTGTTATTTTCACCATATAACTTAAAGCCTTTTAACCCTTTTCACTCCTGTGTAGAAAGTAGTGCTGTTACCTCCTCTATACTCCATCTCAGCTATGAAATCATAAACTCATGGAATGATTTGAGTTGGAAGGGAACTTAAAAACCATCTTGTTCCAACCCCGCTGCCATGGACAGGGACACCTCCCACTAGACCAGGTTGCTTAGGCTCATTCAATTGGTCATAATTATTTCTCATTTAATGAAAACATGAGGAAACACAGAATCACACTTATAATTCTGATTCTTTATTCTGTTCCTCAGTTCTGGTGCCCAGCTGAAAACTGTAATCCAAATTTGTGTTGTTTTTACAAAATTAAACTTCCACTGATTTATTGGTTTGTTATAAAGTTTCATCTTCACTTTTAATGATTATCCAGGATGCTGAAATTCCTTTGGAGTTAATTCATAAAGCTGGACATATATCAGAGAGATAATTTATATATGGTGTCATTATAAAATGCAACAGGTTCTGTAGGATAAGGCATGTGGTGCAGATAACATTTCAAGTAGTTATTTTTGATATGATAGCAACAGTCTGTGTGATAAATAAAATAAATGTGTTCACCTAAACACAGATGGAGGCTCTCCACTGCAATCTCACAAACTTGTTGATTTGAGAAGGTGCTTCTGAAGCAAATAATCCCCTTTAGTTTGAGAGACTTTTTCACCCAATTGTCCCAAATATGAAATGAGGTGGTGGTTCAAAGCCTACACCGTGGGCAAACTCTGATGAAAATTCCCTGGATATGCTTTTGTAGATAAGAAAGGAAAGGAGTTGGACTAGATGGTCCTCATGGCTCCTCTCTAATTTGAGTTATTCTATGATTTCTGTGAATGAAAAAACTGAACCATGAGTGCTGCTCATCACTGCCAGTGTCAGGAGCAAATCAAGGCTGTGTGTTTGGTTCCTCCTGAGCATCACCCTTGTTCCTGCTCATCCCTGGAAACTGTTAATGAATCCTGGGGGAAGGGATGCAGCCAAGCCACCACAGATCTCCTCTTGTGGATGTTCAAACGGGCAGTTTGTCACTTCAGCAGTGAGGTGACAGGGCTGCATCTCACTGTGGCCCCTGCAGTAAAGCTCAGTAAAGCTTTGCAGTGTCCCCTTCATTAATCTGCTTTATTTAAAGCTGTGGTACCCTGTGATAGCCAGGGATCAGCATTAGTTCACTCCAGTGAGCCTTGGATTAATTTGGTTTGGTGCAAGCGTTTTTCCCTGATCCCTACACCAGTTAAAGCCTCAATCTCCCCTCTTGCCCCTCTGTGCTCAGCTTCAGCACTGTCTTCTCCAGATGCTGGAAGGGAGCTGGGAATGCTAGAGCAAGGAATTTTCTTCCTCATGGGAAATGAAAACTGATCTTCTACCCCTGTTTGTGCGACTTCCCAAAGCCAAACTCCCACCACAGACAGGAGGTTCCCAAGGTCCTCCTTGGCACAGAGGCCGTGTCATGGAGAAACCTGCAGTGACTGTATGGGGAAACTGGGTGAAACCATAAATGTTTATTTCCATAAACCCAGCTTTCAATGGGGCAAAGCTGAAGATCCTGCTCCCAATACATGAAAGACCTGGGTTTTTTGTGAGCTGTGGTTTGCACACGTCACTTGGATGAAATTAAAAGCTTCAGTGTTTTACTTTCTACCTTCACTGAGTCTGTAAAGTCCTGAATGAAATAAAACTGTTGAGATGGTTCCTAGAACCTTAACTCAATATTACCCCTGGCACAATTGAATCTCTTGATGTGCAACGTCTCTTGCTTTAAGAAGGATTTTCCTTTTCCCTTCTACTTTCCATACTGGGTTATATTCACATGAAAAGCTCAGCAGTGACATGCTGAGAAACACAGATGATGCCCTAAAAAAAAAAAACAACCCAAAACCAGCCAGCAAACAAAAATAAAAAATCAAAGCATCTGCTTGCAATCATAACTGATTTCTGGTGAGTGAGGAAGGTGTTTTCTCCCTTTCTGTGCCCAGCAGTTTGTAACTGGTTGGATGATTTAAGGAAAGAGAATGGGAATATGTTTTTTATGTGCAGCAGGACATAGTGACCTCTTCTGGAAGCTGAGCACTGAGAAGTTTGATGGCTCTACGATGGGAGCCTCTTTGTTGACCCCTGTATTTAAGCATGATTAAAAGCACCACTGAAGAGCCAGGCACAGGAAAAAAATCACCTTTTTACAGCAGTTGCTGGGAGTGGGGTGAGGGAAGCTGTGGATGCTGCACACTTTGGAGTGCCATCTGCTGGCATGCACTCAGTCAGATACAGAAGCCTGGTTTTACAGTGCTCAGATGAAAACGGTGCCAGGGAAGCCCTGATGAATCACTGAGATGAGAATAAACTCCGTAAAGAGTTGGGGTGAAACAGGATGTTTTATGTGTCTGTTGAAGACGGAGTCCCTGCTTCAGTTGTGGAAATCTGCTCCATGTCCCCCTCTGTCCTAAGGAGAACACACATATGAAATAGGGTTTAAATTAATATAATACTAATGATTTTGTGTATACATAGATGACTTCTGAGGTTCCTAGGGAGGAGCAATTTGAGCTTTAGGTCACATCTGCTGGGAGTTTGGCAGATTTTAGTCTCAGCTGATCTGGTTCTCATCTTTAGTGGAATCCACAGGTCTGTGCAGCTCCTCTCTCTACCCAGTTCACACAATTTTGGTACCCAAAGGTGGACATAGGTCTTACCCATGAGTGCATCTGACTGAGGTGCAGGAGGGTCTGGAAGGCCATCTGATAAATGGCAGAGGGTGACAAGGTGACACATTTCTGGTGCAGCATGGGGTAGTGCTAATCTGCTATTTTTATCTTTAAAAGATTCAAAATTCTTTAAATGAACAAGAAACCTCAGCTCATCTCTGTGAGAACAGGTATTGGTGACAGCAAATGGTGTTCACCTGTTGGACACCATCCAGCCTGGTTGGAGCTGCCAGCCAGTCCCAGACTGAAAAAAGTGAGGCATGAAAGAGAGTTTTGCAGAAAAGTAAAGTGGGGAAAGGGCTTTTCATTTATAGAGAACCATATTGTTTGTTTAAGTATTTTACCTATTTTTCTTTTTGTTTTATATGTTTTCTCCCTTATACAAAGGGACTCATTTTACAAAGATGCATTCTTTGCATGTGGGATGTCATTTGTGTTCTTTTCCTACACCAAACCCGCTTGTTTTGAGATACACTTTATTTTGAGCTTGACGATATCCAATGTTATAGAACCTTTTTCTCTTCCTAACACTGCTTGTTGCTCCCAAGCCTACAGGCACTGACCCCTTGTAGACTTTAGTTCACACAAAATCTCTTTAATCATCATTTTGCCTTCTTGACTCTCCCCTTGTGCCCTCTTCAGTCTCAGAGCTCACCAGCGCTGCTTTTTCCCCTTCTAAGCCATGAAGAGCCAGAAAACCTTGCAAATTACTAACTGACCACCACAACAAATGTTTTAAAATGTGTAGCACAGAGCTCTGTGGGCTATTTTTGGAACTGCTTTATTTGGAACTGCTTCTTTGTTTACAAACTGGTTGTTGTATATAAGACTTGACACAAAATAGGAGGTGAGCTGGGAAACTTTCCAAGGCTGGATTTTGGTAGATGCCCCTGCAGATCACAACCATTTTGTAAACTGAGATGTTTCTGCTCTACAGGGGGAAGAGCCCATCCCCATTTGTGGTGTGTTGCCCCTGGCTGGACACCAGTGTCCACCAAAGCTGCCCTGTCACCCTCCTCAGCTGATCAGGGGAGACAAAATAAGTCTCAGGGGTCAAAATAAGGACAAGGAGAAATCACTCAGCAGTTACTGTCACAGGCAAAACAGTCTTGACTTGAGGAAATTAGTTTAATTTCTTACCAACAAAATCAGAGTAGGATAATGAGAAACAAAACCAAATCTTAAAACATCTCTCCTATGCTCCTCCCATCTTCCCAGGAGAATTCACTCTTGAATTTTCTACCTCCTCCCCACCAGCATCACAGGGGGGTGGGAAATGGGGCCGGTTCATCACAAGTTGTCTTTGCTGCTCTTTCCTCCTCACCGTGCTCTAGTGGGGGTCCCTTCCACAGGGTCACAGCTCCCATGAGCAAACCTGCTCCAGGCTCATGTCTCTACAATTCTGCAGGTCCTGCCAGGGCTCTCTGCTTTGCTGTGTCTGGGGGTTTTTGTCCTGTTTCTTTTGCTCTGATTTTTCATGATTCTCAGAAGGAAATGGAGGTTGGTGAGTCTGGATGTGTTTATAAAGAGGAATAAGTTGAGCAGCTATCAGATGCAAAGATTTTTACATGCAGTCTGCAGTTTTGATGAGTTTCCTGGGTTTGTTTGTCCACTGTTTAACATGGAATATTGGGTAAGGGAATGGGAGTAGATGTGGAAAGTGAAGTCAGACACTTTTGTGTGGCACCTCAGCGAGTCTGAAAGCTCCTGTCTCTGAGAGCAGAGGAATCAGCCCATGGTGTCTTCATGGTGAGGAGATTTGGAGAACATTCTTTCAGTAGGGCTGTGGTGTTGTTTCCCTTGCTTACAGAGAAGGAAGGATGGAAGGGAGAATGAAGGTATTTCAGTGAGATTCATCACATGTGATTTCCTCTTCAAGAAAGTTGTGTAGTCATTGCAGACTTTGACAGGAAGTCATTTTGCAAAAGGAGTGATGTGACACCTTCCTCTCTTCATTTCCCTGAGTTTCTGCTGAAAAGCCAAGGAATGGGTGAGATATTTCATATTTATCCACATCATTACATTTAACACCTCAGAGCTTTCCTTTTGATATCCTCTGTTAATTCCCAGCATCACAGCAGGAAACAAATCAATCTCCTCATTCCCTGCTGCAAATATTTGGTGATAAGGTTACCGATAAGCTCTAAATTAGTTTTCATAGTTTCAGAATGCAAAGTTATAGATGCTATAGCCTTACATACCATGGAAACTGGTTCCTCTTGGCAGGTTGCTCCACTGCCTATGATAAAGATGACTTTGGCTTCATTTCAGGACAAGTGATGTGAGAAGACTGCTTGTCTGCAAAATCTTTTCCATCAAGAAAATTCCTTGTGCTATGATTCACTCATGCCATATGTGGAGGAATTAAATTCTGGGTGAGATGCATGAAGGAAACCCCACAGGAGGAGAAATGATTTGACAGCTGATCCATAGAGCTCTTTCAGCCATCTCTAAAGAAAATGCTGTGATGCCAGTATCAGTTTCATCACACATCTGGGCTTGACTCATCTGCTACAGTGAAAGAAGAAAGAAACCCAAAGAAATAATTAAAGTTCATTATTGAGTGTATATGAAATAGCATTATTAAAGTATCTCCCTCACATTTATTTATAACCCTTCTTCCTGACAGAGCCTGACATGTTTCGCAAACACCACTGAATGATTATATATTCTTTGCCCAAAATCTGAGGATGTTGCTCTGCATTCTATTCATCTCTTGCTCAGTCAAAATTTATGTTCGTGCACAATCTGTACGTTTTCTGAGATCTCTTTGTGTAGGTACATTACTCATGAGACCTACCAGGCATATTTAAAATAAGTCGGGGTGGAAGGGCTCGAATTTCTTTCAGAGAAAGTCAAATTCTGCTGAGGAGTGTTGGGCTGGACACTGTCACTGCATGACAGGGTGAGACTGGAGGAGGAGAATATCTCCATCCTCACAATCCAGGAGACACATTTTGCTTGGCAGGACAGTTATCAACAATGACGCTTATCCAGGAAAACTGAGCTATCATAGCTCCTCTTGGAAAAATACCTGGGATTTCAGGATGTGTGCAATGTTCAGAACCTTCTGTAAAACCCAGACAGGTGTAGTTTTTCATTTTGACCAGGGCAGTGATTGTTCCTCTGTACTCAGCACTGGTGAGGCCACACCTCAGGTGCTGTGTCCAGTTCTGGGCCCTTCACATCAAGAAAGACATGGAAAGGCTGAAGTGTGTCCAGGGAAGGTCAGTGGAGCTGGGGAAGTGTTTAGAGGGTCCTGTGATGAGAGGCTGAGGGAGCTGGGGGAGCTCAGCCTGGAGAAAAGGAGGCTCTTGCTCTCCATAACTCCCTTCCTGGAGGCTCATCCAGGTGGGTGTTGGTCTCTTTTCCCAGGGAACAAGGGACAGGATGAGAGGAAACGGCTGCAAGCTGTGCCAAGGGAGGCTCATGTTAAACATCAGGAAGAATTTCTTCATGGAAAGGGTGGTGAAGCATTGGAAGGGGCTGCCCAGGCTGGTGGTGGAGTCTCTGTCACTGGAAGTGTTCAAGATGTGACTGAACGTGGCACTCGGTGCTCTGGTCTGGGTGACAAGGTGGTGATTGTCCAAGAGCTGGACTCGATGACCTTGGAGGTCTTTTCCAACCTCACTGATTCCATGATTCTCACAAAACTAAGGCCCATATCAGCGTCCTTGGGAGGCTGGCCCAGGACACACCTCAAGGGCTTGTCTCTTACTTGTGATCACATTGGCCTCACCCCCTTCTGTTTGCCAAATGAGACCTGAAAATAGATCCGAGGAGTATGGATTAGCTGTGTGGCTTTAGTGTATTAGCACAGCTGTGTTTGAGCTGAGCAGCAGCAGGGGTAAAAGCACAGGCAGTGGATGCAAACAGAACTCCAGCAGAAAGGGAATGTAAACTCATCAGGGACTTTAAAATGCTGAGCCAGATCGATGCTCCTTTGCTGATGGAAAGTGTCACCTCCCTCAGCAGGCAGTGTCAGTGGTTCAGGGAGAGCTTCCCACGGAGAAAGCCTCATGATTATGATAAAATATGCAGGGATATTGTGGACTCAGTCACCTTCCACAGTTTGGTGTAGAATATATATGTCCGACACTAACTGTGCTAACAATTTCTTCCCTCAGTCTGATCTCAGATAAATACAGAATTTATCTGTAAAAGAGAGCATTTTCCAATTCTTTCTTTATTTTTTTTACCCCTTTCTATATTTATTATTAGAAGTACCCTGTGGCAAGAAAAATTCTTTTCCAGAATGTGGGCAGAATGTTGGTTTATCTTCAGAAATTAGTGACAAATATCTCTCCAAGAAAAGAGAGATATTTTTGTCTATAAATGAGATTTCCTGCTCCCCAATATTTGGTCTGTGTATTGTAATGAAGGAGAAACAAGAGGAATGTGTAGGTTTCCAAAATGGCTACACTGGTTTTGGAAAGATTCTCTGCCTTCCTTCTTTCTCTCTTCCTACTGAAAGATATCAGCACTAGTGAGGGTTTCAGTCCCTGTGAGAAAGATTTTCAGAGGGTCCTCTCTCATCCCCCATCATGCCTGACTGGGAGGTCTGTGCGTTTTGAAGATAACCTGGAACTGCCTTTGGCTTCCTCTCGATTCACTTCCACTCCTTCTCTACTCTTTCTCCTCTTTCCAAGCATCTTTTGTGTTCTTCTTTCACTCTTGCTCAGTCCCTGCTCCCATCTGTTTGGTTCTCCCTCTTCCTTTGTCACCTTCTCTTATTTCCCCCCATATTCCATTCATGTCATTCCCCTCTGTAGAATTCTTGGCAAAGCATTTGAGAGCAAACAGCACTGCAGCCATTTCCTCGTGACGTGTCCCCCTTTCATAGCTTATGATATGATCAGTTACATTTCTGCCCATAACCATAGGATTAGTATTTAAATTGTGCTTATTGACATAATGATACCCATTGTGAGACTAACAATATAAATATGCTGGAGGAACAGCTAGGAAAACAAGATAAGAGAGTCTCAATGCCCAGGGGACATAGACAAGGTGGAGAGTAATAGGGAACATTATGTATTTTGCTCATCAACAATTTTTCAATGAAAGAGGATTTAAAAACTGCTGCTGTTTTCAGCATATTAAGAGTGTGAGGTGAATTCGGATTAGCTTTTGTAGTGACTCCATGTTGTAACAAACTACTTGTGTCTCAAGCTTAGTTTGTGAAGTTCCTCACCTCACTGGAGTCTGTGGAAGTCCAAATATCACTCTCTTTGCATCTGAGAATTTGAAGAGCTGTGAAACAGGGTTGATCCAGGGCTGGGAGTTTGAATGGTAAAAAAAAGTCTGTTCCTGCCTGATTTCTACACTGCTCTTTAGAAGAGCAGGGCAGCCTCCTTGGAGAGAAGTGACCTTCACAACTCAAAAGTACAGAGTCATGCTGGAAAGTAACCAGCTGAAATGAGACAAAGATGCTCAGTACAGGTGTCACTGAATAATTAATAACAAAAGCCAAATAAAGGTGGAAATAACTTTTGAAGAGTCATCATGGGAAGACAAAGGATCAAAAAAGTCCGTATTAATACGCAGCAAAATTTTGCTATAACCTTCACTAGGATCAAAATTCCACCCTCACCAACTTAATCCCAGGAATTGTAGCTGTTTTCTTGCTGATATTCTATTGCAGAATCCCTCCTTGTAACACAAAAGCTCAGCCTGGAGGCTGGGAGAGAGGAAGGTGGGATTTGTGAGGAAGCCAGCTTTTACACAGTGGCTTCATCACTGCAGTGCATCTTTCTTGGGCTTCCCTTGATCAATTTAAATTGACCCTCAGGCTTCTTCTTGCTTCTCACATTGGTCTGAGCATTAAATCCTGGAGAAGCAAAGACCTCTTGTCTGACCAGGGCACATTTCATGGATAATCTCAGTGTCTGTTCTGTAAACTCTGTAACATCTTCAACAGACACTGCACTGAGCATCTGCTTTCTCCTCTCTCCCCACCACTGGTTTGTTTCTAATGAAATATTTATTAAGAGAATGATATTTGCAGTCAGAGAAGGAGATAATTCATGCAAGCAATCAGCTCTGGGTTAACTGGAGAATGAAAATGTCTTGGACCGTAGCAAAAACTCATAATCAAAGGGCTCCCCAGCTATCCATCAAACAATCAATTACTGTATCCATTAGTCCCCTTTCACCACACATTAGAACAATTTACTAGACATGCTAATGTTCGGGTCATTGCTCCTTAAGGATGAGCAAACAGCAGAGGCATCTATCAAAGTTTTGATGCAGTGTGATCTCATGCAGGTTGAATATAAAGCTTAGATCACTTCATATTCTCATGGTGTTAAGTCTATTAAAGACCTGGTCTGTGAGGGAGTTGCCTCCAGATCTCACCAGCTGAGGGGAACTTGTCAAAAGAAGTTAAACATTTCACATGATTCTGCCTTTTGTGTGGTGAGACAGAAGGTCATTCTCTGTGGAAGATGAATAAACAAACTGCATTTTGGTAAAGCAGAGGTGTTTTTGTCACTTTGTTACGCTGGCCAGATAATTGCAAACATGATTTCTAGTCATACATGTACCATGTGGGGGAAAACAGGATTTTTCCATGAAGAGGGAATCCAGGAGGCAGGTTCTAGGGCATCACCCCAGATGTGTCTTGCCTCACCGTCCTCATCCAGACCCTGACAAATCTACTGGGAACTCAAACCATGCATGAAGGAATCTCTGTTAATTCTTCCAGTGTAGATTTCTATCGTTGAAGGCAACAAGACTCTTTTTACAGGTAGCTGGGAGAAACAAACATATCTTAGTGGACTCAGCTGAGCTAAGTAGGCTATATTATTTTCCATGAAAAAAAGAAAAAAAATCTGTACAGTTTTTGGTCAGGGGCTTTTTGTGTTGTTTTGGTTTGTTTGTTCTTCCTTTCCATAGTCTCCCTTGGCCACACCTGGGCGTGTGTAATGTAAATCTCTACTTCTGAGCCTGAGCCTGACATTCAAGGCTCCCTTTATAGCCTAAGACACAATCTCGTGTTAAGTAGCTGTCAATCTTTTTAATCTGGAGAATAGGGCTCTTATCTCCATTGACTTTATTGACCATGACTCCATTGATTATAGCGGGAGTCTTAATCAGGAGCTCTGAGGTCAGTGCTTCCACTGTGGGTATGTGAAGCTTGGAGAGGTGGATTTCTGGCTCTTCAATTTGCCTGATCAATTCAAAGAAAGATATCCACTGTGCGAACATCTCAAATTGGTGTTAAGAGGGATCCCACTTACATGTCGATACCACCAGTCCTGAACCGGCATCTGCCTAATTTATCCCTCCTTCTCTGAATGACACTTGATATCTGATGGAACAAAGCGGCAGCTTCACTGTAGGTAACTCTGTTAACAGGATAAAGCTCCTTGTCTTTATTGGCAGTTTAGGGAAAAGGCAAAAAAATGAAGGGCAGAACTTTATTAGGTTGAATTACCTGCTGGAGAAACTCTCTTCACTGTTTTGAGTAGACAGGCAGCAGAAGGAAATAAATTCCCTGCAAACATCCTTTCTGTATTTCGCTGTGATCCCTTTGTCCGCACAGAGTTCATGGGTTCAGTGCCAGTGTCTGTACCCATGTGTGTTAATGAGGAGCTTCTTGTGCAGTGAAAATCCTAGTTTTTGTGATAAAAGTCTCATTTTCACACACAGAAACTTTCAGAGGAACAGCAGAAAACTGTCTCTTTTCCACACAGAGAATCCTGTTCCAATATGGTTTTGCAGACAGACGTCTCTTTCAGGGAGGGAAATATGATTTTAATTCAGTGAGTGTGCCCTGGCCTTTCAGAATCAGTTCATTACTTCTTTATTGCTGTAGGAGTGGAAAATGATCTGATTTGAGTCCTTTGGGACTAGGTCAAATAGTTAGGGAAATTACCAAGATGCAGCAATTCAACCAATCAAAGCCCCATGCAGCAGTTTTCAGAGTGGACTTCAGCATGTGACAAAATTTCTCCTGTGTTTGGGTGCAAGTTTCCAACAGAAATAGATTTTGATGGCACAAGCAATGAAACCTTGGAGTTTATGGCTTGGGAAGGGCATTGGTATATACAGAGAGAATAAAAAAGATCACAAACAGGGCAAGTAAAATAATATGAGGTATATAGTCTATAAACATCAGATGAGAAAATGAGGGAGCTAAATAAATAGTCTTGAAGAAAGTATCAATAGAGACACGATTACAGTCTATAAATACTTTCAAGGTGAAAATACAAATGAAGACCAGGTGAATTATTCATGGAGTTAAATGATAGAAGCCAGAATAGCCTGATGTTAGGAAAGAAACATGCAGGTTAAGTGGTAAAACTAATAAAGAACACTTGTGTGCATGGTTAAACCCCCATCAGTTTGCAAAGTCAATAGCACAGTTAAAACAGAAGTAAAATAAATAATAATGATAGTGCAATAAAAATCTGTGGTAGAAATTATCTGAATGTTTATCTGTAGCCTCTCCTGCCTCTGACATAGTTAAGACATTGTCCTGATATTAACTGGAAAAATGGGCAGATTATGGACGATTTTGTTACATGTCACGTTCCGGAGGTGCTGAGCTGAAAACCTGTCAGCATTTTTTTATCTTAATCCTTTCCCTGAATGCTGTATTTTGGAAACATTTTAGGCAGCTTTTCAGATCTCAGGAAAGCCTCTATGCTAATGGGGTGGTGTGGGACTGAGATGAGGAAAGGTTAACATCTCTGTGAATGTATATCACAGAGACAGCATGGAGCACCTGAGGATAATAAAGCTGCTCTGCACCGCTTCCCTTCCTGAAACTTCCTATTTCTTGTCACTGTTTGGAAGGTTAAATTCACTTCATCCTGCCCTGTAAAGAACTCATGCAGGATAAATTAGCGAAGTGCCAAATTCTCCCTATGTCGTTCTCCCTGGAAAAACTAACTCAGAAGCAAAATTTTGTTCCCTTTAGCAATGTTCACACTTCTTATTTTCATTATTTCACTTTGCAGGCACTTTGGTGCCAAATACACCTCTGTGTCTAAATTTCCCTAATAGCGTTAGTTTCTCTTCCTTGAGACATTGCCTAGATCTGTAATAACTATATCACTATTCTTGAGGAAGAATATAATTTTCTTTCTGCTGTTCTGGTGTTTTTCTCTAAACCAGTAAATATCCTGACTTGATTTGACTTGAAATTCAAGTTGTCACTCTTCATTTTTCTGGAGATTGAAGCTTACATCCTCTGAATAAAGTTGACTGTTGTTAAATATTTCCAGTAAAACAACATCCTCTTGTCCATGTCAGTCCTTGCCGTCACAGCACACAGAAATCAGGGCAAGCATTTCATTCCCTTCAATTAAATTTATATTTTAAGGTTGTTTACAGGTGGGGAGATTAGACTGAATTAGGTGGGAATTATCACTGCCCAGGAGAAAGAACCATCATCCCCTCCTGCATGGACAGGGGGGCACTGGGAAAGTCCCCATTGATGTTTTGGGGCTTTAGTGGCAACACTTAGAGGGACAGAAGCCATTTCACCAATTTAGTCAAAAATGTGATCTCTATTTCACTGAATGTATCCCTTTAGGAGCAAATGCTACAGAACCTTTTGATTGTAAAAGTTCCTGTCTAACTGGGCTTTGCTGGACAGCTCTCTGCCATAACTGTGCACTTAAAAAAGACAACACTATAATCAAATCCTAATTTCCAAGTATCTTTATTTTATCCCAGTATTGCCACTTGGATGATTGTGTCCCATGAGCTGTAACATCTGATGTTTGGAAGAAAAGGGAAAAAAAATTGGTTGGAAACATTGGGAGATTATAACAGTAAATCAGTTCTGTACCCCCAATGTAAGAAGGACATGGATCATTTGTAGTGAGTGCAGAGGAGGCCACGAAGATGTTCAGGAAGCTGGAGGAGCTCTGTTCTGGGGGCAGGCTGGGAGAGCTGGGAATGTCCAGCCTGGGGAAGAGAAGGGTCTGGGGAGACCTCAGACCTCCTTCCAGTGCCCAAAGGGGCTCCAAGAGAACTGGAGAGAGACTGGACAAGGGATGGAGTGACAGGACAAAGGGGAATGGCTTTAAGCTGAAGGAGGGGAGGTTTAGATTAAGTATTGGAAAGAAATTATTAAGTGTAAAGGTGGTGAGGCCCTGGCACAGGTTGCCCAGAGAAGCTGTGGCTGCCCCTGGATCCCTGGAAGTGTCCAAGACCAGGTTGGATGGGCCTTGGAGCAAGCTGAGATAGTGGAAGGTGTCTCTGCCCATGGCAGGGGGTTGGAATGAGATGATCTTTAAGGTCCCTTTAAACCCAAACCATTCTGTGGTTCTATGATTATTCAAAATTAAGCCCCCTAATAGATGGTGCCAAATGTTGTGGTGGGATGATGTGGTGGTGTTGTTCCATCCAGCTGCTCCAAGCTCTGCTCTGCCTTTCATCCTTCTCTCCCACAAAGTTGGACCCCACTCTCACAGAGAGGCAGGAACCTTGTTTTGTGTCCCCATCCCCACTCCCATCAACTGAGCACCACCCTATGAAGCTCTGGGTAGCACTTCCAGGTGGGTGGTGACAAGATTCCTCCAATTTTTGTCCTAATTTGGGATCAGGCTTTTGGTCAGTAACAGACGCATCCTGAGTGCAGAGTGTAGGGGCTGTTACATGGACAGATATTTTATGAAGAGTCACTAAATGAGAGTGATTCTCAATCTCAGGCTCTGAACATTTGCTTGGACACTGAGCGGTCCACTGAAACCCTGCCAAAGGCCAGAAACAAAGAGAGATTTAAAAAATGATGCCAATGAAGATTTGTGGGAGTCAACCAGGTTTCTAAAAGTAAAAGTGGATGAGAAGTCCAAAATTAAAATACAAACTACAAAATCAGTCTATTTTTTGAAAGAAAGAGACATACTTTTTATTTCCAGCATCTTCCTCCTTTTCCACTGCTCCAGAGTGGCACTGTGCCCATCCTAGGGGTTGTCTCCGCTGCAGAAAATCAAGCTGAATTTGGTTCTTGACTCCATGTGAACCCAGGAAAAAAAGACTCCTCCCTATTTTTATGTTTTTTTGGTACTAGATGGGTGTTAACGGGTGAACCAATGACTCATTCTCCCTCTTGTTTGCCTTTCTAGCAGGAACCTGCTCCCCAGCTGTGCAGCACATATGTTGGGAGGCAGAGACAACATGAGCCTTTCTAGACAGTCTTGATGTGTCTGTGAGCTCTTTCAAGCATGGGCCATTTACACAAATGCTGGGGGTTTCAGCTGCTCAGCGAGGAAGCTGCGAGCGGGAGTCTCTGCCTCGCATCAGGATCCAGGGACAGCGCCGAGCTCGGCTCTCAGACAGCACTGCCAGCCAAAACGTGGTGCCAGCAGAGATGTGCAGAGACAGAGAATGCTGGGAATATAACACAGGCAGCTAGGAAAGGGCAGGAACAGCTTTAGGAATGTGTTGTGATGCTATAAAAACACCAGTGAAAGCTCTCCTTCCCGACAATCTTAAAGGAATGTTTATCCGCTTGCCCTGCGTGTATGGAGATGCCACATGAAGGTGGTGGCAGCCCAGGCAGTTGGATTTGGGAAGGGTGGGTGCAGTCAGGCTGAAGTAATTCGGTGAAATGGGTTTGAAAAGCAGAGCATGTTGGATCACAGAGAAGGGAAATGTGTGCCTCTCTTCACTGATGCTGTTTTGTTTCACTCACATCGCCGTGGGACCCTCTATTTGCATGGTAGATAAAGTTGCCAAATCAAGAGGAAAAAAAAAAAAAAAGAGAAGGACTGGAAATAGGAACAAAACAAGCTGCTCCTTCCTTCAATCACACAGGGTGAAAGTAGATGGCAAAATGTAGCCCTCATGATCAACTGAAGTTTGACCTAGAAGCTGATGATCTCCATGAGCAAAATATGTGTGTCAGCCCCACCATCTAAGCCTGGTAGGAAGGGCATTCCTCCTAAATTTGGTCTTCACTGTGGGGAGAAAATGTGCTGTGCTTCTTAAAAGCACATCAGTTATCAGAGAGCTAAACCTCGGGCCCCTGGCTTATTTTCTTTTTCTTCATCTACCACAGACAGGTCATTTAATTCTCCCACCCTGAGTACAGTAAGATTGACTCTGAACTCAAGCAGCCCTGGGTGATGAGGTCAGGATTGCTTAGAATGAATTTGGTGAAGTAATAAAGTCTTGAAGGCAAACTAAAGAAGAAGAAAACAGTAGGAGGTATGAACTAGGTACTCTGTTACTAAGTCTCTTCCAGTTCCAGGAAACTGAAAAGATTTTCTCAGTCCTCATGACTGCAGAGACCTGAATGAGTAAATTTAAAAATGCTGGAAAGCAAACTAGCAAAATAATTTCTGTTAATATATTTTCCCTTAACTTAGTAATTTCTTGCAGATTCTGTAGTAGGAAACTGGTAGAAAGGGTGGTTTTCTTGCTCAATTTCACATTCCTTTCATTCAAAAGTAAACACCTTGATGAAGAGTGAAGATAGAAACACATGAAGGATTCTAGTTAATTTAAATAAAAATGTACTTCAACCCTTCCCTTTATGCTAATTTCTCCATAGTGGTTTTTCTCATGCAACATTGGTGCAGAGTAATCAAATTTGCATAAGTTGAAGAAAATGCTGAATCCGTTTCTGTATTTGCCCATGTAAGTGATGCATGCAGGAAGAATTCAACACATTTCACTGTAAAGTTGTCCTTGTTGCAGTAGTTTTAAATTTGGCCATTTTTGAGTGAAGAGGAAGAGCAGGCAATGGTTAATTTGTGATTTCTTGTGATGCATTTCTTTCCCAGTTGTTGTGGGAAGCTCTTCTGCTAAGACAGCAGATCTTAGATTGCCAATCACTGCTGTATCTTCTGTGTGAAAGAATGCAAAATTGTAATATCACTATTGCTCTCCTCTAAAAGATTTAGAAGTCCCAGGCTGCTTGTTCTGTGCCTGCCTGAGGCCTTTCTACCTGTAATTGCTTTGGGCTTTTGCTTGGCATAGCACAGCTCTAAATCTCATAGAGCCTGCAAGGTTAGTTGTTTTGGAAGGATGGTTTGAGAGAGATCATCTAATCCGATTTATCTGTCGCCTTAACCTGGCTGTATTTTGGGGATAGTCAGGCCAAACTGGCTGCTCTGTGTCATTTTTGTCCCAGGCAGCTTTGCAGTGCCAACCTGCGATTAAAAAATGTGTCAGGCAGAGTAACTCCAGCAGTGCACTGCACTGTGGCCCTCCATGCACGGTGTTTTATTGAACTCTAATGCAGACACTCCAGCCTCATTATTCTACACGCAATAAAATGTGAATTTCTGAGCCTGGGTGCTACTGAGAATAGGATATCCTCATAAAGCGTTGCCTGGCTGTTTATGTGTCTATATGTACTAAAAAGTAAGAGATAAACATCTCTGCATTTGCATTTTGTTTGAAAGCCGGAGCCAAAATGTTACTGAGGAGATGTGAGGGTTTGCAGGAGCTGTGGGAGGTGTGTTGGGTGCTGCTGGAGCTGCCCATATCCCTGCTAGTGGTGCAGGAAGCGTCTGGAGTTTGGGGAAGATCAAGCAACCTTCCCTGGTTCACTCCCTGAGTCATAGAAGAGCTCTAAAATACTCTCTTTTCATGGTGGCAGGAGATTTCCTTGGAATTGCGTGCAGTCTGTAGGATAAAATTAGCTCAGAGGAGTGAGTCTGGTTTTACCTGAGCTCATATAAACTGGGAGGGGTTTACAAGGAATTTGTGAATGGTGCTGTGCATGTCAAAGGCATCTCCAGGGTCTTACAGCCCAGCTGCTTGAAATGTGCTTGTGAACGGAGTAGTGGTCAGAAAAGAAAGGAACTTGTGTTCTTGCTTATTCCTTATTCTCCAGAATAAGTTTTTCAGTCCAGGTGAGGCACTGCTGGCTCAAATTGACCTTGCTGTCAGCCATGACCCCCACATCCTTTTCCATGGGCTGCTCTCCAGGGTCTTTCCCCCCTTCCCCACTCTGACANGCTTATTCTCCAGAATAAGTTTTTCAGTCCAGGTGAGGCACTGCTGGCTCAAATTGACCTTGCTGTCAGCCATGACCCCACATCCTTTTCCATGGGCTGCTCTCCAGGGTCTTTCCCCCCTTCCCCACTCTGACAGCAGCTCTGCCACATCCATCCTAAGATACTGTGCTTGTATCCTTGCCCCAAACTTTCACACCCAGAAATTAAACCCTCCTCCCCAGGACACATTTCCTGGTGGGGTTTGGAGTGGGAGGAGGCAGTGTAGAAATGGGAATTCGTGTTGTCTCGTTCCAGGTTTAATCAAGCTCCCTTCTCAAGTGTCTTCATGCCGGCGTTGAAAGCAGAAGTTTGTGAATGTCCTCCTCAGCCCTTCATCCTTCTGTCCCTGTGGTGTCACTCACCTGGTGGACAGATTCTGTAAATCCAGCTTCAGTAACTCTTGATTATTTACATCAACTCTTACAGTTCTTTCTGGTGAGACTGTGAGAGGCCCATCTTATTTCCCATCTTTATTATCTTTCTTGTACTAACCTGAGCTGGAGGGACAGTGTGTGTTTCCATATCTGTCTCTGTTGTATAATTTTTCTCTATATCTTCAGGTTTTGGGGAGGATTGGAGAGGGAATTTTCCTTTGAAATCACTAAACATTCCCTGGCGCTAAAAGCCGTTTCTCATCCATCTCCAGTCAACATTTCATGCCCTGAATTTGCAATAAGGGAACAGTCTTGTAACCGGCAATCAGAAATGTCATCATTAAAGTCAGTGATGTAAAAAAGAGCTGCAAGACTGGGAGGTACCAGGACACTCTCCCTGCACCAGGAGACTCCCAGCTCTCCGAAGGCGAACTGTGAGGGCTGGTTGGTGTTACATGAGCTGGAGTTCCCATTAGATTTCTGCTTCTCTGTGGAATAAAGACCATATGGGAGCTGGAAGAGAGGACATTTCAATCCCTTGCTTGGTGATTTTGTGTGACATGAGTTGTCAAACTTGTGATATTCTGTCCCTTCTGATGGACAAATGGGGAGTGAGGCAGAACCAGGCTTGGGAGGGGGTTATTTTTGGAGGGGTCTCAGACATGCAACTTCTGAGGCAAAGATTTTACTGCTGATAAAGTACAGGCACTGACAGAAGCTGTCACCATCCAGATAAAACCTTTTTTCTTTTTTTTCCCCCTATCAGCAGCTGCATATAACATCTACCCATTGCTAGAATAAATCTGATAAAAAAATGTAGTTGTAAGCAGCAATGATTTTATCCTGGTGAAAAGATTTTATCCAAGAGGAAAAATGTTGTGCCTGGGCATAATTTTTCAGATATGATGAACAACAGCATGGTATGACCCTCAGTCCTAAGGATTTAGTTTTAAAAGAACTACTGAGCATATCAGATATACTCAACTTTTTCGCTGCTATCATTTTTTTTCATTGACAGGGTTCAGTTTGTAGATACATCTTGACAAAAATCTGCCAGAGGCAAATTTCAACAAAAGAACAACTTCAAACACATCCAATTAACAATTTATGAAAGGAAATCTGACAGAAAATTACACAGAGATTCAGAGGGCATAAAATTTGGCACTAAATCAAATTTATTGTGGAAATGCCTGTACAGGGAGTTATGGCCCCTTCCAGTGCAGTGTCAAAGGGAACTTTATCTTTGGAGGCTCAGTGAGTGCCCTCCGTCTGATCTTTTCTTGCTATAAATAAAATGTTTTGTCAGACATGGCAATGAACATAACTCAAAAGGGAATGAAGACCACTGATAAGCCAAGCTATGTGCAGCTTTCAGTCAGAAGTATTAGAGGTGATTAGAGTTCTTCACAGTTTCAAATTTAAGATTTGTTCACTTTATCACAGAATTGAGTGGCTCTGAACCATCGGCAGCACAAAATCACTTTTATTTTTTAGCACAGCACACAGACCTTCATAGCAGGTCATGGTGGCTGTATTTAATATTATTATGGAGCCATTTTTATGTCTGGAAGGAAATATCAGCTCCTCTGCATCCTGTCGTTTCACTGATTTACTTATTCAGCAGCCATGGTTGGATTTTTTTGGAAGATGTTAAGCATACAAACGCATGTAATTGCCTTCAGCAGCTCTGAAATTAACTTAGGTCACTACTTTGTTTAGAGAAAAAGATCTGTGTCTAGACCTTTACCTATTTAAACACATGAATAGCTGTTTTGTTTTTTTAAGAGATGACTGAACAGCAGCACTTGCAATGCATTATCTGAGTAATTTGGAGGGGAGACAAGTTATTTACAGATACCAGGCCCAGCTAGTGAGGTTGACAAATAAAGTTGACACAGGCCAAGACAAAGCATATTTGTGGTACAACTGTGTCATTCCATGGACTAATCTAATTTGAAGAGCTGGTTGCTGCATCGCTGGCTCTCCTGTGTTCCCACATCAGAACAGGAAACATCTGAACACTTGTAAATTTGTCATCTTCCACTGAAATTCAGACCTGCCCAGGACAAGCATGGCTTTGAGTGTCCATCCATGGGCATTGAGGTCCTTGGTGCAGCGTCCTTGCTGTGACCAGAGCACACAAATTTCATTAGAACACTTTTCCTGCATCTCCACAGAGCAGATTCTTGGGATCTTCCAGCCCACTTGGCAATGTGGGGTTTGCCTCTGCTCATCTTAGCCCACTGGTGAAGATTAGAGGACACCTCTGGCACTAAATGAAGCATTAGAATACCCCAAGGGTTTTTTTTCCTGAGTCCATTAATAAACTCTTTTGGCACTGAAACACTCTACCAGGGAAGTTAGTGTCCAAGGCACATAATAATTAGTGAATAAAACACCCCCAGAGTATCTTAAGCCTATTAAAATATGTCTTTTAAAGTGTAAATGAATCTTTAATCTAATTTGAAATGATGATTTTCTTCCTGTAACACACCCTTTCTCAGTAGATAACAGATCCCTGGGAAGCAGAAGGTGAAAAAAAGTAAGACATTAATGTCAAAGATTTTTATCTTCTGTTCATATTTGGAAAGATACTTGACTGTTTGCTGCTGATTTTCCTATTTCCTTCTACTTCTTTTATCATCCCACTTCCTTCACCACACTGTGTTATTTTCCTTGTCTCCAGCTAAATATGGTGATAATAATAATGAATTTATTTCATAAAACCAAGTCTAAGTTTCAGGGAAATGCAAAAATTCTTTTGTTTCTAAATACAGGAATTGCATACTTTTTAATGATTTAAAGAAGGTTAGAGAGTTAAACATTTCCAGACTCAAGTCCTCCCAATCCTTCCAGTTCTCTGGTGCTGTGCCCTTCCACCAAACTGCCCCATGGTCTCACTTCCTGTTCACTCTGTGGGAATTCAGGGGAATTAATATTTTTGAAGATGAAGCCACAGCAAGAGACCAAAGGCTTTTATTTTTCAGGCGCAGCTCCCATTGTTTGTGCTTCAGGCAAACCCAGATTCAGAGAACTGAACATGCCCCCGACAACCTGTGCCAGTTTTCTTTTTTTTGGTTTTGGTTTTAGAGGCTGTGGGGACATCCTGGTTCAGGATGTGCTGTGGTCACTGCCATTTCTTCTTTCAACTTCAGAGCATCAGAAACACTTGGTTTGCTTTTTTTGTTGTAACTTTTGGTTAGGAGTCAAAGCACAGCTCAAGACCAAGTTAGAGAATCATGAACATTGTTTGAAGTGGAATTCTCATCGGTGTAAGGTTGGAGCCTTTAGAATTTGAGCTCAGCCTCCAAACTAACCCTGAGTCAGTTCAAGTCCAGTCAGGACTGAACCCAACGCAGGCACAGAACCTAAAAGCTGAGTGGGAAACACCTTGTTAAAACCTCTGCCCCTACTTTTAGTGTAGATCCAACTGGTTCTTGAACAAGATTTTAAACTCTGGATCTGAATATAAGTGCAGCTCCCAAAAGCAGCAGAAAATGGTGTCTTGGGACTTACAAAACAAGTTATGGGCTTTTAAAAAAGAGGGAGAGAAACGTATTAAACAGGCAGATAGGGCATGGGGGGATGATTTTGAACTGAAAGTGGAGATATTTAGATTAGTTATTAGGAAATATTTCTTTACTCAGAGGGTGCTGAGGCCCTGGCACAGGCTGCCCAGAGAAGCTGTGGCTGCCCCTGGATCCCTGGAGGTGTCCAAGGCCAGGCTGGATGGGGCTTGGAGCAACCTGGGATAGTGGAAGGTGTCCCTGCCCATGGCAGGAGGATGGAATGAGATGATCTTTAAAGTCCTTTCAACACAAACCATTCTGTTCAATGACTGTGATCTGATGTGTCAGCAAAACCAGGTCGACTCTGCAGAGTGAACACCACGAGTTGCTCAAGCTGGTCACTCTGCACTCACATCACTGCAAGGATTTCCCCTTTCATAAGCTGTGCTGTTCATCTCATAAATGGAGAAGACTGGAACGTTTGTGTTTTAAGTATTGCAAGACGGATGGTAAAGTCTTCAAGATGAACAGGATTTCTGTGTGCCTGAGAAAGTGTCTAATTCACAAAGAATTTGCAGGGAAATTAAACAGGGTGAATGTGTTATTTTTCAGCTGCACACCAATGTTTTGTTTTGTCAGAACTGTGGAGAATTGAAGCTGGTTGTTGGGGCCCAAAAGTAGCTCAGGAGATCTGACTTCATATCCTAGCACTTCCTTTGAGACTTCAAATGTTTCCTCTCCTGTAATCAACTTTTCTCCTCTTCACCTTTTCACCACCATTTATGCCATCTCTTATATTAATATTTTCTTTTCCCACACTAAAGCTGTGTAAAACTGGAAAATGTTTACACTTCCTTTGCTTTCTTCCCATTCTCCCACCTCAGCACAGCCCTAAGACCCCCTTCTCTGACCTGCCTGATGATGAGAAGATCTTTAACGGAGGCGATGGCGCGTGGAAGAACCAGGGCCAGGACCAAGCCTTGCTCTCGGAAATCACAGAGGAGGACCTGGAAGCCATCCGCCAGAGGGAAGAGGCCATTCAGCAGATTGAGGTCAGTAACCTCCTCCCACCATGGTTTTGTGAGCTGGAAGTGCAGATTCCCTGTGTTGTGCCTTGCTCAACATGAAGGAAATGATGATTTGCAGATTTGCATCATGGCCGGTACAGCATCACTAAAAACGGGGGAGATTATCAAGTGTCTCTGAACATGGAAATCAGTGACAGACGGAAAATGTAGAAATCCATATGATTTTTAATGAAAATGACAAGAGTTAATTAATGTTCACGGGCTAAGGTTGGGTTCTCTTCAGAGAGGCTTCCACAGCAGAGGCTGTAGTGAGGTGGTTCAGGTGAGCTGGGCTCTGCAGCAAAGCAACTTCCTCGCTGCAGGCAAACTTGAAATGGGAATTTATCACAGGCAGAGAATACTCAGCTTTACCATTAGAGAGAATAATAGGAAGACAAAAGGAAATAACTTGTTAACCTTTTCAAATTATTCAATATTTTGCTGTATCAAAGTATTTGGACGTTCTTGATGTAGTTAAAAGAGGACATATTATTTTTATTCCCTTTTTTTTTTTTTTTCCAAAGCGCTGTACAAATATGAAATAAAAGGAACAAAAAGAGGCCTGAATAAGTTAAGCATCCCACATTTTTCTTTTTATACTTCTCTTTTAATGCTTTTGGGGAACTCTTGTTACTTACATTTAAACGACAAATGGGTAAAACAAGAACATGTTAATTCTTTCTAATTTGTATGCTTTTACAGACCTAAACTCAAGATGAACCAAAAAAAGAGGGCTTCAGAATAATCAGAACATGTAATTAAGGGCTATGCTTGTCCTTTAATTGGTTTGGGCTAATTTTATCAGGATAGATTTTGGTTGCGGTACAGCAGGAATTGCGATTGAGTTAAAAGTGCAAAAAGGGGACAAAAGCTCCTGCTGGGGGCTGGTGCTTTGAGGTTGGGACCTCTGTTTGCAAACAGTGATGGCCACACATGACTCAACTCCCCAAGTCAGAAATGTTGACAGTTTTACAGGAGCAGGTCGAGGTCAGTGTTTGTCTAATTTCTGTTGTGGTTCACTGAGCAGAGATGAATGAGCTTTGTGGACTTGTGTCCATTAGTAGGGGTGAAACTGTCAAAGAAAGTTCTCACCCTGAGTATCTTTGGCTGTGAATTGTTGTTTTGCACTTGAGGGATCTCATTGCATCCACCAGCACAAACTGTAGGGAGCTTGGTTGAAAAGAAATGCATGTTTTGGGCTGTTCCTGCATTTTGATGTTCAAGAAGGACGGTAGCAAATGTATTTCTGAAATGATGTTACAGACAACACCGTGAGCTCACTGGAGATATTTAAGAACAGCCTGAGTAGAATGTTGTGCTTTGTTCTCTGGGCTGACCCTGCCTGAGCAGGGATGTGGGACAGACAACCCCCTGTGGTGCCTCAACCATTCTGTGATTTTGTGATTTTGCGATCCTTTTGTTTGAAATAGTCAGTGCCTTTTTCATTTTGTCTTTATATTGCCCCTGTCCTCCCCAGAAAAACCCCACATTTAGTATTTGCCCATGAGGCAGTGGGAAATGACAAAGACCAAGGCAGCCTCAAGCACATCAGCTTTGGGAAATCAAGAGGTGCAGTCATGTCTCCTTGGAGAGATCTTTATTTTGCTGGCTAAATCCCATTTCTGCCCCACAAACTGATGTCTCTGCACCACATGGCCAGTGTGGGGTAATTGGGGAGGGTTGAGTGAACCCAATCACAGTCCTAAATAACTTTTTAAAAAAAAAAAAATCTACATTCATGAGTTGTGCAGGGCTTGTATCTATTGATTTGATCCTGGATACCTTTCTGCTTAATATGAATTTACCTCTAAATAATTTAGTTTATGCAATCAATGATTTAGTCAACTTAAGCAGTTAATGTTGTTTAGGCTTTTGCTTCCTGAGAATGTGTGCACTTTCATTGTACCTGTTTTTTCCCCATCTCCTGTATCCATTTTGCTTTGCTCTCCAAGATCCCTGATCATCCTCTGAGGAAAGCTGCATTCCACAAGCATTATTTCAAATGTAGCTTAAGCATTTCACCTCAGGAGGAAAACATTTAGGACTGATGGTATTTTGTTTAACATCTCTTTTGAAAGAAATATAATGAAAATGAGGGTTTTTTGGATAGCATTGTTCCTCTCCCCAGCTGTATTTGAATAAGCAGATGGTGCTTTTAAATAATTTTCACTGTGTTTTGTTTTTCTGTTTGTTGACCCACATGAATATATTTTTTTGTGAAAGGACTCATCTTGCACATTAAAACTTCCCTGTTTTGAGTAGAAATTGTGGGTGCACAGAGGATTCCCTGAGCTCACAATCACCATAACAACCTTTTTCCAAAATATTTCCACAAACAATGAGTAGCCAAGAAGGTTAAAATGACACATTATTCCTAACTGTCAAACACAACTAATAAACTAAATTTATTGCTGAATTGATGTATAACATTTGTTGTCCTTTGTTCTTTGGGGACCAGAATGAAGAACAGAGCTGTGCAAAACCTGTTTTGTGCAAGTAGATTGGTCTCGCTGGGATTTTTATGTTGCTGCATATCCAGCGCCAGAAACACACAGATCTTGAGGTGCACAGGAGACACTGAAAGAACATCACATCCTCTGAATACACACAGCTTTGGAGAAGCTCATAGTGCTGGTCCCAGCCATTGGGGCTTTTTTTGTTTTCAGAGATACTGAATTTGCCCTTTTTGCAAGAGCACGTACAGAACCTTTTTTGTTGCTGAAAGAAATAAGGAAATAAATTCTCTTCCTGTCTTGTGTCTTGAAAAACAGATATAAAATTGTGCCCATAATAGACATTATCTTAACGTTCCAATGACTTTTTCCCACTTGTGTGTTTTCCACATCTCCAGAATCTCCTCAGAGTTTGGGGTTAATGGGACATTGTTCTCTGTCAGGGACATCCCTCGAGGCGCTTTGCAGCGTTCACAGTTTCCACCTAGACAGACAACAGCCAAGTCAAAAGTTCACCTGGCTGTTCATTTTATTTAAATGTGCTCCTTTTGCTATGGCTTGCAGATTAAAACCAGAGACGTCTGCAAGGGAGATGTCTCGCCAAAACCTTACATTTTGGATAAAGATCTTTATTGCCTGGAAATGTCAAAATCTGGTAGGACACAGCAGCCTTGACACAAGTGTTATTTCTTAAAATATTGCTTTGAACTGTTATATAAAACCTATTTTAACTTGAACTGTATTGGCAGTGAATAATAGATGCCATAACAACTTTATATATAGCACTGTAAAATGTGCCATCAGAAATACATGAGCTGAACTGTAATGTGCATTGTCAGTGCTCAGTGCTGGCACAAGCTCTGTCACAGCAAATATATATAATTTACCATCCCATGCCTTTCATTTGCACCTGTGGTCATCTGAAAAACGGGAGGTGATAAAAGTTTGAGAAGAAATGGATAAGCCCTGAATGGGAAACTTCACAGAATTTCAGCTGGTGACTGGAAAGGCTTATAAAAAAAAGATTCTAAATACTGCATTGATTCTGAAACTCTCCCATGATCCTCCCCATGCAGATAGCTTCTCCAGGGGTGATGAGAAAGGAAGATGAGAAAAAACCTTCCCAGACCACAGCATCATTTCCTTGGACTTGCCATCAGGTCATCCCACCTCCTCCACAACCCTCTTCCTCTCTCATAGCAGTTTCCCATCCCCATCCTCTGCTTCCAAGGACTGGGCATTCTCTTACCTTGGAGAGTGGAAGATATCCCTTCCCAAGGCAGGGGGGTTGGAACAAAATTATCTTTAAGGTCTCTTCCAATCCAAACCACTCTGTGATTCCATGATATCCTGAAGAAAGCAAAACACATCAAGAGAGCTGCATTTTAATTGGTGCTTCCCTTGGCAAAAAAGGAGAGATGGATAGGTTGTGGTAACAGGTGTGAGGAAACAGCTTTTATTTTTAGGAAAGGTTGTTCCCTCTGGGTCGTTGTTGAGAAATGTTGATGTTTGTTCCCTATCTGTTTTGAAGAGAAGTGATAGATGCCAGCCTCCACGCCTGTCACTCAAGCCTTTGTAGGCAGACAGAAAATGCAACACAATAAAAATAAAACAAAAGAAAGCCCCACCGAGTCTGGCAGAGTGTGTTTGTTAGTTCAGACATGTTCCTTGTTCTCTCATTACTACGTATCAGCTCTTGCTGAGGGGTGTTTTCAGTAAAATCTCTCACCAATGGCTGCAGTTTAGAGGGTTTAGTGCTAGCTATTTTATACCTTTCATCAGCTTCAATAGTCCAGGGCTTTGACTTATGAGTGCTCTGCCTGTCTCTTCACAGAGCCTTTTTGACTCAGAGTAATGTATAAATAACACAAGATCATGACAAGCACCGGCCGGGAACGATCGGGCACCATGCGAGTGTCAAGCTCTTCTCACGGCAGCGTTGGGGAGCCTAATTATCCTGAGCTGAAGAGCTCCCTGCCAGGTTACATGGCCATCCCTGGGACTGGTATTGAGTTGTTCCTTAAAGAACCCTCTCTGGTATCCCACCCAGCCTCATTTAAAATGACCTGAGCTGCAGGACTGCCACCATTTATTTCAGGAGACTATTTCACGGTCCAGCAGGCTTCGGTGTTGATGAAATGCTTCCCTCTGTTCTTGCTAAAGATCCCTTTCTCATTCTCGCCTTTTTACACCTAGTGAAACTCTGCTGGACCCTGCAAATAATTCTTCTTCCCCTTTGGCTTTTAAACTCCTCAAATGCTAACAGTTATCCTCCTCTTCACAAGTTGGTCTCCCTGGCTTTTCAGTCACTTTCAGTGCTCTCTTCTCAATTATTTCCCATTTGTTAGTTCTTTTCTCCTGCAGCAGCAGACTGTATATAGGATTTTGGTGTTGTACCAGAGCTGAACAGAAGAAAAGTGAAAAAAGCCCCGTGAATCCAATTCAGAGCTTACAAATGCTGATGGAAAATTTCTAGATAATTTCTGCACTAGCAAATTAAACATACCAAAGACACTGGAACCTGCTCTTTACACTTTTTAATTGTTAGAGAATATCCTGGCACACTTTTGACCCAGATTAGCCAGTGCTTACCCAGTTATTGATATGGTTTGAGAGGTAACATGTTTTCTAGAAGCAGTTTTGATGCAACCACCCCGTTCAGAGGGTAAAGGGACTTAACAATGTGGATACAATGAAGTGCACACCTGCAGTTTTGTGCCAGAGAACAGGCATCTCCCAGGTCCTTGTATAGCTGCAGCCCGATTGATTTATGAACTGATCACAAAAATTTCCTCTAGTCCTCTCTGACATTCAGGGAAGAGGAGGAGCAAGGTGAATCAGGGGTGAATTTTGTGGGAAACGGTGGAAGCCTGAGGGCAAAATGAGGTTTATGTGAAAAACAGCAGCTGGCCTCTTTGAAAATGTGGAGAAGCCTTAGCAAGTCTGGAGAACAAAGAGCAGCCTATCCCAGTGGAATCCTGCAGTGGCCATTTCCAGTGAATGTTGATTTTACTGTGCCTTGCTCTCTGTGCCCCTGTGGCCTCCAACACTCCTGCATTGCTGTGAGGGACTTCCCTTCATGTCAAACCACTCACACCAAATCCACACATCTTTAGCACGTTGCTTTCAAACTGCCACTGTCATGCCAGCCAGCACTGAAAAGTTTCATTAATTTTAATTTCAGGGGTTCTGTGATGATCACAAAATATTCTGAGCTGGAAGGGACCCACAAGGGTCATCAAGTTCAATTCCTGGTCCTACAGGGGAGCCTCCAACAATCTCACCACGTCTCTGAGAGCTTTTCCCAGATGCTTCTTGAGCTCTGTCAGGCTTGGTGCTGTGACCACTGCCCTGGGAAACTGTTCAGTGCCCCATCACCCTCTGGGGAAGAACTTTTTCCTGATATCCAACCTAAACCTCCCCTGACACAGCTCCAGACCATTCCCTTGGGTTCTATCACTAAACAAGCAAACACAAAAATCCCATGCTGTATTTCCTTCTCTTTCCATTTTCCCACTCCTTATTAAGTGCTACTGTTACAAATCTATCGATACACATCCATCTGTCCTGTAATCCCAAAACATCCAGAGAGGCAAGAGATAAAATACCACTGGGCAGCACACTGTGAAAATTCTCTCATCATGTCTTTTCTGCTCACACATCACTTTTGCTATGACTACATGCAAAAGTCCAAACTTTTTCTTATTGCCTGGCTAAAACTGTATCTTCTTCCTCTCTTCATGGAAATGATTAAGAGCTTGTATATTTTTGCCATCAGTGTTTCATCAGGGATATGTGTACAGCCTTGGATATCCCTTTGGAAGACAGAGAGGTTTCAGGAATATATCACAAATCTTTTTTAGCCCAAGGTAATTTCTTATGTCTCAGGTGTAACCTTGTGACTAAACTGTGTGTAGTGAAGTGTTTTTTAACTAAATTGGAGAGGTTTCCACTGTGGGCTGGAGATAATTTTCCTTTTCTCACTTACATTCCTAGTGCCTTATCCAAAGTAAGTGTCAGAGAGTCTTGCCCTAAACCCTTTCCTTCATGAACTATTCCTTCAGTGAGCTTGCATGAAGAAGGTAGTAATGAAAGCCTGGATTCAGCAAATCCCTTATGTGTGTCTTAACAGCTTTGCTGAATAGGGATGGACTTTAGAACCTACTAAAAGTGAAGTATTTCCTCTGCAGAAGGAGAAAATAGTGCTGAGACACACATAATTTGCTAACAATCCGAATTTTAGGGAGTCACATCTGCATATTTATATCCATAAAAACTGAGTTAAGGTCTAGTGTATGCCCTGTCAACATACATTGATAAGGCAGAGAGCTGGAAAGAGAGAGATTTCTGGTGCTGGTGGTGAAATATTGTTTAACTTCTGCAAATCTTCTCACTTAAGTGCTAGCATTTCTTTTGTGAAAAGAATGTGTTACTTTCCTCCTCCATTTACTGCACGTTTGCCTGAGTTTTTGCCACCAGATGATGACTGTCTCAACAGAGGTAATATCTTGCCCCTATTTCTGTTAACACAGGCAGTACAAACACCACACAGCTATTTTTGTGTCTGTGATTTGCTGTCCCAAAGGGGAATTACCCCTCTCACCTATCAGGTTAGAGCAGTTCACTCTCTCCGATGCTAATCAATAACAATGGAGATCAATAGCCCATCAACCAGCTGAGATCCTCTAGGACTGCTCAAAAGAGCTGTTCCAGCAGGTTTGGCTTCTTACCTTCCCGGATTGAGTGCTGGGCTTTCTTCTTCAATTATTTTGGGTAGGGAAATCAAAATTTTCCCCAGTCAAGATGGTGGAATAACAACAGGTGAGTCCTAAACCATGGAAATACAAGAGTTCCTGTTGGCAAAACCCTGAAGAATCTCAAGAACCCCTTGGAGACTGAGCCAGCCCTCCCTCATCAGAGCTCAGCAGAGAGGGAAGTGAACCAAGAATATTGAAAAGACCCCACAGAGGTAACAAGGGATGACTGAGAAGGATAATGAAATCCACATTTCACTGCAAGACCAGTTCCCATTCCCTCCTATTTACAAAAAGGTGCCTGATCCTTTATAATTTATCCTTGACAGGAATATTCTCCCACATCATCACAGAAATTAGACTGAAAATCACATTCTTAACATTGCTAACAATGGATGTCAAATTTTAGAGGCTGATGACAAAGACAGTATTAGTTTATGCCCTCTGCACTATGCAGGCTCATTTAATTCAGGTGTTCTTTAATACTTTTAATTGCTCCTTTATGAAAGAGGATGTTCCAGAACTGTCTTTCCCCACCACCCTGTTCACCATTTATCTACCCAGAGTGTCTCCTCTGGTTGTCATTTCCTTCTCTGCATTAAAGTCACCTCTTCCCCACTGTATTGAGGCTCTCAGACAGCTCACTTGAGGCAGAAAGAGTATTAAGACTCACCTAGGAACTATGGAGAAATGCAAATTTTAGTATTTGAATATATTTCCTTCAGTGCAAATTTTTAGCTAGACCCCTGAGCAACCTGGTCTGACCTCAGAGCTGGTCCTGCTGTGAGTGGGAGGCTGGACTTGAGCTCTCCTGTGGCCTTTTCAAACCTGAATTATCCTGTGATCTCATGATCCCATTATCTCTCCATCTCCTCTGACTGCACCACCGAGGGCTACCAAAAGTTCATGTGTTAATCTTGCTTCAATCTAAAGCCAAGACATCTCTATTTCCCTGCCTGCAGGAGCTCCCAAGGCAGCCTCATTCTCCCTCCTCTTCCATCCTTTGTCACCACAGGCAGGAGTTCATGCTTTGCTCCCCTGTTCATACCACATTTGTTTTGTTTTTTTTTGGGAAATAGGATATTTTACCCCTCAGAAAATGGGTGTCCTTCTGCATCTCCCTGGAAGAGAAGTCCCCTGAGGTGATCCTGTGTCCCATCAGTGCGGTTGCCCATAGAAATTGTGGCTGCCCCATCCCTGGAAATGTCCAAGGCCACGTTGGATGGGGCTTGGAGAACCCTGGTCTGGTGGAAGGTGTCCCTGCCCATGGCCAGGGGTTGGAACAAGATGATCTTTAAGGTCCCTTCCAACCCAAACCATTTTGTAATTCTGTGATTTTGATGCAGAAACACAACTAGAGTCACATTTCAGAAGAATTCAGATCTCTTTTGTCCATCAAAAAGTGAAATGCAGACGTCGTGGGGGTAACTTTGCTCATGTTGGCATCAAAACCTGCATTCTTTGAAAATGTGCACTCTTGATAAAAAGAACAAAGTTGAAATATCTTCTAATTTAAGGCTAAGGTATTGCTGTTGAAGGAAGGGTGATGGAAGGATTTTAGATCAAAGATCAAAACATGTCCAGACAGTTTTTTGTAATTTTACTCTTAACATCTTCTAGTAAGCTGTCAGGACTGGAAGGACTTCTCTGGATCACTCTAAGTGTTCCTATGAATATCTAAGACTTTTTTTCTTTCCAGGTTTTAAACTGTTCCATGGATTTAAGCTGAAAGAGAGTGGGTTTAGATTAGATAATAGGAAAAAATTTTTCCCTGTGAGGGTAATGAGGCCCTGACACAGGTTTTCCGGAGAAGCTGTGGCTGCCCCATCTCTGGAAGCGTCCAAGGCCACATGGGACAGGGCTTGGAGCAACCTGGGACAGTGGAAGGTGTCCTTGCCCATGTTAGGGGGTTGGAACTGGATTATCTTTAAGATCTTTTACAAACCAATCCACTCTGATTCTCTGCTGTACCTACAGCAATAAACATCTGTTTATTTTTAACTCTGCCTTTGGAGTTGGTGATTTTTGGAGCAAATGTTCCTGAGTCTCATCTTTCCTTGTCAGTTCTCTCACAAGGGAGAAAAGCTGCCACAGATTTCTTACCATGCTCCTATTCCTATTTCACAGCTGGAGAAACTGAGACATTATGGATTGTTTCTCTGCCAGTGGAGCTCCATAGAAATGTAAATGCCTTGCTTACGACCTGGGAAGGAGTCAGGATCGGTGCCAGGATTAAAATGCTGCTTGTTTTGTGCTTCCGTGCTGAATTCTCTTCAGACTGTGCTGGGATGAGAGACCAAATACAAGATCTGGCATATTTAGCTTTTAATTTTTCTCCCTGTATTTGAATTGCCAGGCAGACGGAACGTGCTTCTGTTCAGAAACCACGCTGCCATCCATTCAGCTTGGATGAAGCTCAAGGAAAATATTGATCATCATTTGTAGCTGAAGGCAGATCTTCCCTATGGGGTGGGGCTTGCTGGGATCTGAAGTTTTGCTGACACGATATCATGACTTTATCAGGAGATACCAACAGCAGCCTGTCTCTCTGAAAGCACAGAGACAGAGAACTTCTTGCCCTCTGAAAAATCTTCAGATATGAAGATGGGGTTACAGGAGCGAGGGCAGGGAGGGAAAAAGCTGCTCTGTGCTTGCATAGATAAAACATCCCTGGGAGGAAACTTGCAGGTGAATGTCAGTTATGTCAGACAACGTGGTGTTGAGGTATTAAAAAAATGAGTGGTCCCTGGGTGTTGTGGGCCTGAGACAAATGTGCACAAGGGGTGCTGATGCCTTAAGGAGTTTTAGCTTCTATTTTTCACATGTCTGTAGTTTTGGTGTGTAGCTCTAGGCTCCACAGAAAGTACTAAAAACCTTTGTTCCCAGCATCTTAGACAAAACAATTCCTCTCAGTTGGAAAATCCAAGGACACTTCGCTGCCTCAGAGCCCCAAAATATGTAACCAACGGTGAATTGGGGGGAGCAATCTTGGGGTGACTGACATCATCATCTGAAGGTGAAAGTGTAATTGAAGAATTAAGGCCTGATATGTTAATAGACAAAACTTTTAAAATGTGAAGAACTCAAGACACTACATTTTGAGTGTAGCCTCTTGAGTAGGCTCTGTCTGCCCTAAATGTACCTACAGTCCTTTAATAAATTAATCTGCTTTTTATTCTCCTAACTTTGACCAGCCTTCTGTTTTAGGAAGCTCTCTTTCAGGCCTCAGTGCAGTGCCCAGAGCTGAGTGCTGGAGACTGATTAGCATGTGCTGATTTTCAGATATGCTTTATATGCTGGCTGCAAAAGGAGTCTGTGCTCATTTTGCTTCTCTCACGCTTTTTGGCAGACCCTTTTCTCTCCTGCAAGTGGTGAGAGCCCAGATATCTGTTTGTGTTGAGGAGGAGCAACTTTAAATCTCGTACAGCACTGAGAGCTCTTACACTCTCTTTGAAAAAGTTGCTATTTCCTCATGTAGGAAAAATCCCTACATCTGCAAGTGCTTGAAAGTAGCAGCTACTGTCTCTTTGCCTGACCAGTTTTAGGAATTGGCCATAAATTCAGTGATTTTGAGGAATTATAGTATCATAGAATTGTTTAGGTTGGAAAAGACCTTTCAGATCATCAAACTGTTGACCTGACATTGCCAAAGCCACCACTAAACCATGTCCCCAAGTGCCACATCTATGCATCTTTTAAATCCCCCAGGGGTGATGACTGTGCCAGGACCTGACAACCCTTCTGGGGAAAAATAATGTTTCCTAATATCCAACCCAGACCTCCCCTGGTGCACCTTGAGGCCATTTCCTCGTCCATTGCTTGCACTTGGGAGATAAGACCAAGCCCCACCTCACTGCAATCTCCTGGAAGGACAGGGGACAGCACTGCTTGTGCTCCTGATCCCTTCATCAGCCATCCCAAGCCCTTGAAGTCTCCTGATTGTCCTTTTTATTGCAACTTCACTGCTGCCTAGCAGAAAAAAAATCAATGATGGGTAATAATCTGAGGGTTGTAGCAGGATAGGAAGCCCTCCCCACTGTCCAAAACATCCACACCTACTGGAGAGTCTTCCTCCATGGCTTTCAGGGATTTATGTCTTTCTCAACAAAACTCGTGTGAGAGCACAAGTGTCTTTATTTTTTGTATTTTAAGCATGTGGGGGCAGTGGGGAGTGATATTGAGAGGGAGGTGGGGGACCAGTAAAGAGGCAAAGGGAAGGATGTCTCGATCAGCAATGATTCAGCAGAATTTCATTGCTGTGGTTTTGACAGTCCCTATAAACATCCTGATGCAAACTTCAGTCCTTCAGCCTGATTTGATTACTGGGTGCTGCCAGCAGTCAGGACCCAAAAGACACTCTGTAAGCATCAGCCCCTGTATTTGGCATGATCCTTTAAAATAGACCTTAAAAATGAACTTTCTGCAGCATTTCAGTTGTCGCACAAGGTATTTCTCCCCATCCTCTTTTTTCTTGCTAAATGCTTCCAAAAAATGTAAAGTGGGGATGGGAGTGCTGGGGGGAAGGAAATTAAGAGCAAACCCCATGACTTCTCTGCCTCTCTGATTTCACCTCATGCTTATGATTATAAGTCTCAGCATTGGGATGCAAGGACTTTTGGGATTAGGTCCTTCTATCCTGAGTGCTTCTGGAGGAAATAAAAGGAAATCCTGCACCTTTGCATGCTGGTGCCGACTGTTTGGGAGGGAGTCACCTCCTACTGAAGTCTGACAGGGCTAAGTTGTGTTCCCTCCATTGTTTCCCCCCAATGTTCTTTCTGATTTATATCACCACGAAGGGTTAAGGAAGGTGACTTCAGGTGTTGCTATTAGAAAGTCAAATTGCAAAAATAAAGCATTAAAAATAAGTGCCGCAGCGGAATTGCTGAGGCAGGGAATAAAGAGCTTTAAATGCAAACAGGGAACTGGCTGTTCATTTCTCCACCAGTCACCTGTCTCCCTATCTGCGGATTAAGGACTCTGCGTCTTTTAGTCCTGAGTCTTCCCATTCAACTCCAGGTGCTGCTGAATGTCACAACTTTTTACAGCTCGCCTGTTAAGATTTAGAGGAACTTCCTTTTATTTGAACCACAGGAGGAAGATTATTGCTTCCTCTGAGTCACCTCGTAGGAGAGACCCAAGGAGAGTCGCTCATGAAAGAGTAGATTTTAAATATAGGTGGTCTTCCCTAAATAAACTTCAGGAATCTGGTGAGTGGTTTAATTTGCTTATAGGGTAGATCCCCAGCTATGGGGAATTGTTATAGATCCCCTGACTTCCATGTGTCAGTGAACTGGTGTCTCATTTTGAATGACTTTTGAATTCTTCCGAAGAAAAGCATGAACAGCATTTCTGTCATGCACAGCTTTCCTCTCCCCTGGGTGTTTTTGCAGGAGCACAAGGTATTTTACAGCCACACTCAAACAGATCCTGCCACACTAGATCATCTTTCAATGTTCTTCTGTCCTTGTCCCTCCCTCAAGGTACCAGGTTATCCCCTAAATCTCAGGGTGCGGTGGCTCTTCCTTTTTGTTCCAGTCTTTACCCTGGACCTCTGCTGGTGGGTGGGAAGCAGTCAGATGGGACATTTTTTTAGGATTCCTTCCTGCTGTGTGTTCCTAAGACTGAGAAGACCTCATGGGATCACCATCCTTGCTGTGGGCAGAGGACAGTCTGGAAGGATCTTAGGGCTGCAATCTGTGCAACAAAGAGAAGGTTTGGACCAGGCTGAGGGGCAAGATGAACATCACCAATATCATAGCAGCACCATCATCTCCTAATTAGGGACAGTGCCATATCAGGAATTTTTACAGCTCTGATGTCCCTGGGGCACCAGGACATCCCCAGCAAACCCATGTCATTGTTATACCATGGGGAGCAGTCTAGACTTCAAATCTAGCTCAGTCTGAGCTCTCTTTTCTTTTTCTCCATCCCTCCACTCCCCCTGAAGCTGGTGTTGATTAATTTTGCAGCACACTGTGTGGGAGCGGTGAGGTTTGGGGTAAAGACTATTATATAAATTCCACTTGCTATTCTTTTTCTCCCAATGCCTGTGGAGTTGGAGCACCTATTGTTGTGTGCCATCAAAAAGGCTGCCACAACAGCCTTGGAGGAGCTGTGAGGAACCAGCATTTTGTTTCCCAGGTGGGATTTCCCCGTAGGCGTCAGGATGGCCCCACTCTGCGGTGGGCTGGGTCGAGTGGGTGGCTGAGCAGATAGCTTTGTCCTGAAGGCTCTCTGATGCTTGGTGACCTTCAAACGTGGTGAGGCAGGACCTCCTCCTCTGAGATCCGGGGTCAGGACTGCCACTGAGCTGTCACCAACCTCAGCCACGCTGTTCCTGTCAGCCACCAAGGCTCTGGCTCTCACTGGCTGTGGTGCATTAGCACAAGGATAATTAATCCTCTCCTCCGGAGTGAGGCTGGAGCTGGGAAGTGATGCCAGACTGTCAACCTTGTGTAATTTATTGCTTGGTCCACTGCGTGTCCTCATACCTTGTTTGCTCTTCTGGAAGGCAGCAATGCATTAAGCAGTGGTTTTCCTTTTTCCTTGGGCTGCTCGAGTCTCTGCTGGATTTGTGTGCCAAATGTGGGGTCACAGGAGCTGCAGGAGCCATTTTCATTTTCCCTTCTCACGCCTGCCTTCAGCAGAGTTGAGCATCATTCACTGTTGTATTATTGAAAGTGCTTTGGACCTTCTGATGTTTGCAACAGCCCTGTCCAGTCTTAACAAGCCTGACGAGAATTACACTCTGGTTTTGCCCTGGGATTGCCCCCAGGCATTGACTTTTCATCTTTTGTGGTACCAAGTCTATGATGTTTGTCATTCCTTCCTTTCCAGACGATGTCCTCTCACTGCCCTGCACGCTGGGACTCAGTCTGGCCTCAGCATCCAGCTGGGACATCCCCCAAGGCCAAGCTCAGCTGCCCAAATTCATTCTTGTTGGATTTGGGCACCTCTTAGGGTATTTTGGGACCTGCTAATGTTTAGCCAGGTCCTGCTAGGTTCTGGAGACACCCTGCTTCTCACCAGTGACTGACTCAGCTCCATGCTCCGTTTTTCCTGGCAGGTTTTTCCATCCTCCAGTCTCAAGGCTTGCCTGGAGATTTTGTCTCTATCTGTAACCCCTGTGTCCTTGGATAGCTGTGCCTATTCCAGCTCTGTGCCCTCCAGATGAGACTGCTCAAGTGGTCCTGGGTTTGTTGGTGATTCTGTATCCAATTTCTGCCCCGAGGGAGCTCACCAGAGGTTACAGTCTTCTGCTCCTGAATAGAGCTTTCATGTTAATGTGGAATTTGCAGGATTATCGTGATGACGGATTGAGATTTTTTTGGTCTTCTTTTTTAGGATTTCTCTTTTTTTGCCTCACTCCAGCACTGATTGGCCTTCCTGGATCACTTATAAATATATTTAACAATGTGGCATCCAGCAAAATGCCTAGAGGAAGCTGGCTGTTAACCTTTTGTCAGGATGAAAACTGACCTACTTTTAATTTTGGACTGGTTTTTTGGTTGGTTTTTATTATTATTTTTTCTTTCTTCTTTCTCCTGACCTGCTTTTGCATTTGACATTGCTTTATACCTCTCTCCATGGTAGTTACCTTCTGTAGTCACCTGAGGAGTGACAACATCACATACCTCTATAATCTGAAAAAGAATTAAAGCAACTGGTTTGAAATTTCTCTTTCATTTCCACTGAGTTATGGACTTGTTTAAAGAATTGCAAGGGCTAAGTGAGCTGTGATTTTACTTACAAGGACCAGGCTATCAGAGCCTTGCGTGTGCTTTGTTGTTTTGTTCTGTTTTAGCCACTTTACCACAACGTGTAAGGTTTTATTACTCTATTCATCATTCAAACAGCCAAGACTTTTTGTAAAGCTCAGTAGTTTGTAACTGGCAATCTGCAACAGGGCTTGTTCCTAAACAGGGATTAGATGTTGCTGTTTGCAAGTCTGGGGGATTCTGCAGGTCATTAGGATTTCTTGTTACCCAGAGCAAGTTACTTCTTCCATAACTGGAGGTTTCCAGAATATAGATGTCCCTGCCTGACTTTAAGGTCTCCAAATAATCTGTGAAAACACACTTTTAGAACACAGTTCATCCAGTATGATTTTAGACATCTGTTCTATCACGAGCTGACACATGATCAGCTTCTTTCTCGTAATGTACTGTATAAAATCTGTTGTTTATCTCAGAATCTCAAATATACATCCAAAATCAATGATACCTATGGGCTGCTTCTTCACCAGAATGGACAAAATACTATTTTGTGGATTCAAAAAAAATTCTTTTGAGTGGCAGTGCTGCCTCCTAGCTTCTGTCATCCCCATCTCTTAGAGCACTTTCTCACTTTCTGTCTAAGTTTAGAAGATTTTTGTCACCTGAACTTTTTGTATTTTGAACTTGCAACTATAGAATCAAAAAAATTATAGAATCATAGAAAAGGTTTGGGTTGGAAAGGACCTTCAAGATCATTTAATTCCAACCCCCCTGGCCTCAACAAGGATACCACCCACTAGATCAGAGCTCTATCCAGCCTGGCCTTGAACTCTTCCAGGGATGAGGCATCCCTAGAAATATTCAAGGAAATAACAAGTATTTGTTTTTCAGAGACCAATCTTAACCTTTGTTTTCTGCTTTCTGTTAAGAGTGTGCCGTAAATATATGGTTTTTAGGGTGACTTCCCACCCAAACCATTCCATAATTCTATGGTTCAATTCTCTTGCAAATCCCAGACTGATGATCCCATGAGCAAATGTGTTTATAAGCCATAAGTCTGGAAAATGAAATCAAAGAAAAACAATGTCCTCATTTTGATGTGTACTTTTAATTGAAAAAATGAAAAGCCTTCCATTTAAGCATGCCAGGGTTATCTAAGTAATATTCTGGCACATTGCCCTTTCACCAATGTGACTGCACATTCCAGCAACAAAATGGGGAAAAAATCAATTCTATTGGAAGAAAATCCCAGTAATTGAATCTCATGTTAATTGCAGATCAGAAGAAGAAAATTATTTTTACTATTTCAGAAAACTAAGTGACAATGTGAGTAAGAGAATAGTTGGCCCATGTCAAGATGAAATTTTTCTTTTGTTCTTGAAGAATGATACAAGAACACCTTGAATACAACCTTGCAAACCAGTGACAGTATCTTGAACCAGGCCAACGTTTCTGGTGATGACAAAACATTATTTTTGGTCTAGAAGGGAATCCATATGAGAAGAGGCTAAGGCAACGTGGTCTGTTGACCCTGGAGGAGACTGAGGGGAGA
>VZTX01018497.1:0-21848 GCA_013400915.1 Pardalotus punctatus | reverse complement strand
GCCACCAGGGGCTGCCTGTGTGAGCCCCGAGGGTCTGGAGGGTCCATCTCCACTGATCTGGGGTAACATTTCTGCCAAAAGTGGGAAGTCAGTGATTTTTCTGCAGTCTCTGGTCAATCTGCTTGGCTTTCTCATTTCTCTGTTGTTGTCTCACTTTCTGCTTTCAGTTTTGTCACAATTTATCAGAGGGAAGCTCTTTGAGATCAGTCTCATTCTGTATCAAAGTCTTTGTGTTCTCCAAATACTCTTGGTGAAATTACACAATTCTTAGTCATCAAAGATCTCGTCTTCTTACCCGTCCTTGGAGGCATAACTCGTGTCTTTCTAGGTTTGGTAAGAAATTGCTTTAGTATTCCCAGATAACTAATTAATCTCTGATTAATATTAATATTTCTATACCCAAATGGCTTCCTACATTAGCAGCCAGTTATCATAGCAAATAACCTGGCAGTATTTGTACATAGAGCATCTCACTGGTTTTGGGACTGGCTGTTACTTGTTGCATGCAGGATCTTTCTTTAGGTAGGTGTATTTGTAATTATTTCACAGAATCCCAGACTGGCTTGGGTTGGAAGGACCTTGAAACTCATCCTGCCCCACCCCTGCCATGGCAGGGACACCTTCCACTGTCCCAGGCTGCTCCAAGCCCTGTCCAGCCTGGCCTTGGGCACTTCCAGGGATGGGAAATCCATTTTCTTTCATCAGAGCCTTCTTCTAACTCAAACATTGTGATAGAATTTGACACAAAATGCAGATCTCGCAGAATCCAGAACTTAATACCGAATGATTTCAGATTTTAAAAATGGAGGCTTCAGGCACAGAGAGTGCTCACAGCAATTTTTGGGGCACGTTTGCCATTTGAAACGAAGGACTTTGATCAGCTGCTCCCTCTCTGTAGTAATGACATCTCACAGGACATCATGCAAAAGGAGCAGTAAGAGCCAGAGCCAAGCAGGAGATAGGGAACTGCATTCCAGAGGCACTGGGGAGGTGATGACTGCCCTTATGGCTGGGAAGGTGTCATCCCTGCTGAGGGCTGGGAGCTGTCTGTGGTTGATGGAAAGCAGAGATTGCCTAGGAATCTCCTTGGTTCATTTGAATATTTCCTTGTATCATAAATGCAGCCAAAAAATGAAACACAGGAGTTCTCCGGGCTCACCAGTCTTCAGGCTAAGGAAGTGAGGAGCATGGGTTTTCTGAAATGCAGAGATGGCAGTAGACAAATATGTGAGCCTTTGAATTTGGATCGATGTGGATTATTTTTGGAGTGCTTACTTGAAAGAAAATGTCATTTTTGTAAGGAAAACATGTTTTTTCATTACTTGAGTGTTGTCAGTGGTTAATATTACACTGCTCATGTTTCAAAACCTCTTAGAGTGACTTGCCTGTAGTTCACACTTAAAAATAAATCCAATGCCTCTGTTTGGCAAGTTTATTTCTTTAAACTGTTACCTTCTTTAACCTGCCTGCAAATGTTAATTTTTTTTTAGCATGTTACATTTCCTTTATTCTCAGATTTCTTCTCTGCCCTTCCTACAGCACATCAGATTTGACTCGTGTTCCCTGAGATACCAGTACCCCTTTAAGGGTGACAGGATTTTGCCCCAGCAAGAACAGGCCATCTGCATTCCTGACTGCTCAGCAAGGGAAGTGGTTGTTTGCCCTGGAGACCCTGAGATAGCTGAGAGAGGGCTGGGGCTCAGCTTTGAAATGTTAATCTGCTGCTTCTGTCCTTCCAAGATTTTGCCCAGGGAAGGCAGTGGGTGGGAAGTTGGTATTAATTTAGAATTTGGAGCTTTGGCACAATCTGTTGCAGTTTTAGCACATTATAAATTGCTTAATATTTAAGGAGGTATTGAAGTTAAGATGGAACTTTGTCCTGATTTCAAAATTGGGAAGAAATATCACCCTGATTTTGAAGTGCTTTAGCTGCCAAGTGAAAATAGCAGTCCGGATCCTCCCTGTGATGAAGGAGCTCTCTGCAAGGTTAATTTTTCAAGGTCCCTTATCGTATCCTCACAGGGAGTTTTACTCCCACACAGGAGGTACAACCCTCCAAACTTCACCATCGTCATTTTTACAGGGCTCTCAATTGTGATCCTCACTGGCTGGGTCCCTGCCCTTGGGAATTATGCATCTGATTTGAGCTAAAAGGAAAATTGAGCTCGGATTGGGCCACAGCAGTTGGGTTGAAATCCTTGCTGTGCCAGGTGCATCCTGCCAGGCTGTCACATCTGCACCTCTCAAAGTGGCTCCCTGTGAGATCGGGCATCTTGCGAGGACAGAGGTCAGGGAGGGAGAAGGACATGTGAGGAATGTTGTTTTCCATGGCTGTGCTGACATCCACGAGCTGGAAAAATCTGCAGAATCACGGCAGGGATTTGAGTGTGCTGCTTGCAGCGTGTCCCACGAGACTCCTGGGGGTGCTCAGGACAGCACAGGTGACCTGGGGAAAAGCCCTGTGCCCAGCTGTTTGTTTAGGGAAGGGACAGGCTGAAATCCTCCAGGCAGAGCTTGGAATGCCTGGGGCTGTCAGGGCACTGTGCTCCGGTCATTCCCTAGAAGATGGAGAAAATAATTGTCTCTTTTAGTGCCCTAGCTGTGCAGCTCCCAGGAGAGCAGATGTGGAGTTTTCAGGTACCTGTGCAGGTGTGATCAGCTCACACAGGCTGGCCAGGCTGTTCCCAGGAGTGCCACAACAGAGCAGCTCTCGTACAAACCTGACCTTTGCGTTGTGTTTTTTGTTTCCTTGTGTGAGCTTTGCAGCGTGGTGCCCTGGGTGGAGCTTTCCCTCCACGTTTTCCCCTCGTTCCCGACTCCTTGGGATGTGTGGCTGAAGGGAATGAAGGTCTGTGTTCCCTTCATGGGATGCCACGGGCCCTCACAGAGGCTCCTGCAGATTTGTGCAGGTGCTTTTGTAAGTGATGATGATGATCCAGGTAGGTGCTCAAGAGAAGGAAATAAATAGGAGAGAGATGTGCGCACTAAAACTACACAAAAATACAATGTTTGCTGTCTGGAGAAGGGCAAAGTCGATAGGGAACACAGTTTTATTTTCCAGCTTTTAAGGGGATGTAACAGTGAAGAATAACACAACCTTAAAGAAGAAAGCTTGAGCGTCCCCGTTGCAGGAGAGCTGTAAACCTTTGAATCAGGGATTTATCCCACAAGTGCCGAGAGCCAGAACTGCAGCAGCATGGGGGCACCTCTGTGAAATGGTTTAGAGAAGCCAAATCAAGCAGGCTGGTGCCTGAATTAACTGTTTGAACACGTGGCTGTGGTCAGGTTTAGGACATGCAGAATTATTTCCAAGTGATGGGTTTGATTTGGGGTGATTGTAAATCTGAGAGAGGGAGCCCCGTTTGATTTCTTCTGCACTTTGAGTTTATCAGTGCTGTGAAAAACACAGTGTTTATGTTGGCAGGGAGCAGGTTATGCCCCTCTTACTCATCCTCAGCTGCCCTTTCTCCCCCTGTAGTCCTGTAGATTTTAATGGCACCACAGCAGTGCTTGCTCTGAGTGAGGTGGCAGCGTGTGATCCTGGGATAAACACTGAGTGAAAACCGTGTTAGGGAATTGTCTGAAAGGTTGTCCAGAATTTCATCTGTAATTACAGCCTGCACATAATCAAGAGTGTTTTAAAAGGGCAGCAATTGTGGGAGTAGGTTTCCTTTGCATATTTTTAGCATGTATTTGCCATTAATTCACATTATTCTCTAGTCCTGCTTGGAAAGATGCTCAGGGCTCTTGCAGAGCTTGGTTTCTGGAGGGTCTTAATAAAGTCAACAGAAATGGACCCCCTGGCAAGGATTTCTTGCAGTATTCCCCATTAGGTTTTTTAAGGGAGACCTCACTGAGGCCTTTCAGTACTTCAGGGGGACTTACAAAAAACAGGGAGAGTGAATTTTTACACAGGCAGACAGTGATAGGACAAGGGAGAATGGTTTCAAACTAAAAAAGGAGAAATTCAAATTAGATATTTAGACAAAATTCCTCCCTGTGAGGGTGGGCAGGCCCTGGCACAGGGTGTCCAGAGAAGCTGTGGCTGCCCCTGGATCCTTGGGAGTGTCCAGGGCCAGGTTGGACATTGGGGCTTGGAGCAGCCTGGGATGGTTGAAGGTGTCAGGGTTGAAACAGGATGAGCTTTAAGATCCCGCCCAGCACAAACCACTCTGGGATTCTGTGATATTTCATGGGCAGCTGACGGGACTGGCAGTTCTTTGACACTTGAGATCAGCTGTCCGAAAGTGTCACAATCCTGCAGGCCGGGGAATGAGCTCTTGGGGGCCTCCTTGTTTGTCCTGGGGCCACAGGAGGTCAGCTGGGCTGGGGCTGAGCTGACAGAGCAGGTTCTGCTCCTCCAGCAGCAGTGGGGTTGGCATGGTGAGGTTGGGATGATGGGCTGGGGTAACCTGCTCTTTATCCGAGCTTGTCCAGCTCCTCCGGTGTTCACGTTTCACCTGATGGGTTCATGTGGCAATTCCAGGTGACTGATGCTTTGGCCAGGTAACCCAGGAATACCACTTTGGTATTTTGTGTGTCATTGCCCCCTTGGGAGCAATGCTGGAGCATAAAGCAGGAGCAGGGAAAGGTGAAACCATCAAAAATGAGACCCACGAGAGGAGCTCTCATGGTTCTGTTCACACATGGGGACATCTTTTAGGTTCATTTTCCTTTTGGTGCATTTATTCATCCTTCTTTCCTCCTCCTCCTCTTTCATCACTTCTTCCCCCACAAATATCTGAAGCCTAAAATAACGTGCTTGCCTTTTATCTGCCAATAGTCTGACACCAAGTAGTTCCTCTCCATAGCCATGAATTTATGTTTGGCCTGTTTGCTCAGGTGCTAGACAGTATTTCTGGCTGCACAGATGGTGAGTCTAACACAGGCCTCTGGGTTTGACTTTTATGTTTGTTTACATCTTCATGGTACAATAGTTACCCGAAGAGACAAACTGGAAAATTGTGAAGTGCAACCTTGGGCCTAATCCTGAGATGTGTGAAGGGCTTGGAAAACCCCAGAGCACATGGAGAGCCCCTAAGCACTGCCTGCCTGTCTGGATTGGGTGATTTTTAACTGGCATAGCCCGTTCATTCATCTCTTGTCCAACACATTACAGTGCTCCTGTAGGACAAGGGAAATTGGAGATGTGAAATGCCAGGGATGAGCAGACACGGTGTATTCTGGGCTGTGACAATCTCACACCCTTGGTCCTGCATGTCCCCCTCAGCTCTGCATTAATACAGAGGTTTTTCCTCATCTTTGTGTAATTCTGTTTATCAGGATGAGTGGAGTGGAAAGACAGGAGGGAATGAGGGAAAGCTTCCCGTGTGTTAGAGAATCACAGGTAAAGGAGTTTGTGCAGATCAAAACACAACAATTGCACAGGCAGCTCAGTGTGGAAACAGAGGCTGGAAAGAGGAATAAAATGTTAGGGTTTAAAAACAGGCTCAGCTAAGCAGCTTAGAGTGACCCTCTGTGTTTTCTTTACCCCTCTGGGAGGTGTTTTGAGGTTTTCTTACCCCTCTGGGAGGTGTTTTGGGGTTTCCTTACCCCTCTGGGAGGTGTTTTGAGGTTTCCTTACCCCTCTGGGAGGTGTTTTGAGGTTTCCTTACCCCTCTGGGAGGTGCTGCCAGTGTCCAGCACAGGGGAGCAGCGCTGCATGGATGGGCTCTGTGCTGGCCGTGGGAGGAGGTGAGGGGGTGCTTTTCCCAGCACCTCTGCATCCCCACTGCTTCTGGAGCTTTTGCCCGGTGATTTTGTTATTTTAATCCTAATTTGCAAGGAGTCTGCGTTGCTGGGTGGTTCCTCCTCTGGTTCTGAGGTTTGCCAGTGGAAGGGGCGATGTGAGGCAGAGCAGCAGTGGAAGTTTGCAGTGGCTGGGAGCAAACAATGCACCTGGAGCAGTTCCTTGGGGAAAAAGCATCACCCCTCAGTGCTGTGCATTTGTCAGGGATCTGGTGCTGAATGGGGCTGGTCTGTGTTTGTAAGGAGCAGGGTGAGGTGGTGACAGGGCAGCTGGCATGTGGGAAGGAGCAGTGACAAGTTCTGCTCATCAGGAGCGTTGCAACGATGAAAACAGTGAAAAGTGTTTGCTTTGTATTTTCAAAAGTTCTCCAAAATCAAATACTTGGGGTCCTTTTCAAGAGTTCAGGATTAGAAGGGGGGGGAAAAGGTTATGGGGTCAGCATTGAATAGATAATGATCATCTTCCAGTGAAAGGTGTCCTGCCCATGGCAGGATTGGAACTAAATGGTCTTTAGGGTCTTCTCCAACCCTTCTGTGATTTTTTTTTTTATATTTCTTTACACAGAAATTGATTTACCTGCTTTACCTAAATTGCAGAACCGAATACGAAGTTTCTAGACATGACATATTTTTTTTGGTGAACCACATTCTTACCTGGCCAAAAGTCATCTGCTCCAACTCACCTGATTTCCTTGGAGCCACGCTGGTTTCATGCTGCTGAAGGATTTTCCTTCTAAGAAAATTGCAGTATTCATTGAGGCTGGTTGTGATAGGGAGATTCCTTCAGTACCCTCTGAAGGTACTGAATCCTTCAGAATTCGAGAAAGACTCGGATTCTTTTTCGAATCCAGAATTCTTTTTCCTTGAATAAAAAGTTGATTCCTTTCAGAACTTTTTGGCAGCAGTTTTAAAACTGGGACTCGGGATTTGTCTAGCAATTTTTTTGAGAAGCACGTTTAAAACTGAAGTACTGAGTGTTCTTTTTAAAGTCATCTCCAACACAAGCTACAGGATAGTTCCCTGTCCCACAGAAATCATCTGGATGACAGGAAAGGGGAAGTTAGTAGAGAAAAATTGCTGAATTTGGTTGTGTTTTTTGACTCTTGTTAAAACGCTCAGCCTCACTGGCCTGTGCCAGGGAATTCTAGGAAATCTGTCAGTTGCTGTAGAGACAGCTTCCTCAAAACTTGTTTTTAGCGTTTCATTTTCTTAATGTCTATGTTTATGTATAGCCTCATAGCATAATGATCTCATATCAGAATATTTATATGTATTTATGTAACGTAATATGTAAAAATGCAAGTTATGCAATGTGAGCGTGTATCCAGTTTATGCAAATTTTCTTTTCATGTGTCTAAAAAAAGCTCAGGATGGTGAGATCAGCACTGCCAGTGAAATCTACTGTTTTCCTGCAGGTGTTCAGTCATTCCTTGTGCTTCAGGTAAAGGCTTTGTGCCCAGTAAAGATGGTTTTTTTGATGGCAGTGTCCCTTCCTGGCATGGGCAGAGTCATCATGGCACTAAAGGCTCTAATATCAGGGAGAAGAGGTGGTTAAACTTGTACCTGTGGTAGGTGAACATTGTGTTTTGTGTTCCCCAGAGAGGTGGTTTAATTCAAAATAATGTTGGTCTTTGGAGTTGTGTGGCTGCCGGAGTTCCTGGTAAATCAGGCCTTGCTTTGGATTCCTGGCTGGGAGCTGTGCCTGAGGGAGGAAGGGTTCCTGCATCTTGGATCGTGGTCGGGGTTCCCTTTGTGATCAGAGCACGGTAGAAACAAATCTGGGGTCAGATACGTGGGAAATAAAGTGCTAAGTTTTCTTTTGTTGAATTTCTTGAAAATAGATGTAAGCTTTTCTGGCTCTGGCTGTATTTTTTTAGGCGACGATGGTATGCACCACAGAAACATGCAGAGGAATATCAGATAAAAGATAAGAGAGGAAAACCAGCTCTGTGCTGTGTGTTAGCTGAGGTTAACACCACCAGGGTGAATCACCTGATGTTGCATCAAATTCCTCCACAAGGCAGAAGAACTGGTTTAAAGAAGAGAGCAGAAGATGCCCGTGTGATTCTATTTATTCTTTCCCCTTGGTTGAAGACCTTTTGGTGGTTTGTGTGTTGCCAGGTGCCTCTCACAGAAGCTGTGGACCCCGTGGACCTGGAGGACTATCTCATCACCCACCCCCTGGCCGTGGAGTCGGGGCCCCTGCGGGACCTGCTGGAGTTTCCCCCCGATGACATCGAGGTGGTTTCCACCCCCCGCGAGTGCCGGACGCTCGTGTCGGCCGTGCCCGAGGAGAGGTAGGACAGGGTGGTGTGGTGACGCTCCAGGGAATGAAATGTGTGCTTAAGAACTCGTTCTTATCTCTGTGATTCGTGTTTTTTGTTCTTTGGACAGCGAGATGGATCCTCACGTGAGGGACTGTGTCAGGAGTTACACGGAGGACTGGGCGATCGTCAACAGAAAGTGAGTTCCACTGTGGTGTTCATCACCTTCAGTTTTGGCCAAGTGCTGTAAGGAGACTCAAAAATACTGTCCTGGCTGCTGATTCTGTGTTTTAGCTGCCTGGTTCAGCTGAGCTGATGCTTTGTGTTTGGAAAATTGGATCTTGGACGTCAAAAGCCCTTGGGGCATTTTGGAAAATCTAGGCCATTTGAGTCTACAGTTGCTCCTTTACCGTGGTAGAGCAATTAGGGAATGTGGACAAGTGAAATTACTTTCAGCATTAGTTTCTTTCTTTGTTCCATCTGGTTTTAGTTCTTTTTAGAGAGAAGTTGCATTCATTTTGCAATGATGTCAGATTTACGTGCAGTCACAACCACCTGATAGACAAGGTGCCCTCTGCAGCTTTCATTGGTCCCCAAAGAGACTGGGGGGAGTACATCACTCAAACAAATAATTGTTACTATTTGAACCATCACAACATTTACCTAATGAGTTAACAGTTCAGAGGATGTGCATGCATTGATTATTCCATGCAAATTAGCGGGAAGGTTTCTGAGAGGCTTTAGTTGGAGCACAGGCTCTCGGATGATTGGAAGGCTGATGGCTTCAAGAGCTGCTGTCAAGGAGTAAGTGATCCATGTGATGTGTATCACCTACAAATGACTCCACTGCAGCTCCAGCTCTGCCCTTGTGGCAGTTGCTACAATTCACTGGTTTAATGTTGTCCTGAGAGCCGCTGTGGGGATGCTCGAGATATGCTTTGCACTAACGTGACCTAATAAAAAAGTGTTTTGTAATCTCATACCAAAAAAAAACCAAAACAAAACCCACCCAGAAAGGAACTCAAGAGGGAGGGAGATGCTTTATTAACTCCCAGCCTTTGCAGCAAGTCTTGGATACACATTATGGTTTGCTTTTCTGTTATTCGTAGGATTTGTGGAAGCAGGTAGAGAGGTCAGGCAGACAGGCTTCAAGATGGCGAAGAGTGAACTTTATTTACAAGAACTTCTTTTTATACACAGTAATAAACAAGTGTCTATTGGCCAAAGACAATCCACCCCCAAAGACCTATTGGTTATGGCTTGTACACCTCTAACACAAAACACAGAGATTAAGAAAGTACAGTTTATCTGTATTCTCCATGAGAGGGAAAGAAAATCCTAAAACACTGCAACTACACCTTAGACCTGGGCAGTGTGACCCACCCAGCCATCCACTCTTGGTTTCTCAGTGGCTTTCACTGGTACCTGGAATTCCTGGCTGTGATGAGATTTATTTGCTGGGGTTTTGTCCTCTGAGAGTCATGGCACTTTTTGCTTGGATAAAATCACTGGGTAGAAGTAAAGAGTTACTGGAGGAAAAGGAAAAGGAAAGGACTGAAATTTTTTTCAGGTTATGATGCCAACAACTTCCTCCTAATCCATCCCATTGAATGGTTCCAAGTGCTCTGGCTAGCTCCAGGCCAAACTCTTCTGGATTAGAAGAACATAACTTGTGACATTCCATCCTTCTCTTCCCCACCCCAGGGGAAATCATCTTTGTGTCCATCTCTGCCTCCAGTTCTTTGTAACCAAAATGTTTTTGGGGCAGGGAAATCCACTCATTCAGTAATTCAGTAATGATATTGGAAAAGGTGAATAAGTTCTCTTCACTGGCCTGAAAAAACCCAGTAGCATATTCTAATTTCAAGCTTATGGCATAATTTCTGTGTGCCAGACTGAGGAAGTCAGGTGTGAATTGGGATGGATTTACACTTGTTGGTGAAGCTGTGATAGAAATGCAGACATCCAGGTAAGGATTATACAGATCCTGTTGTTCAGCCCTCAGGAATTACAGCCTAGCAAGGAAAATGCGTTCCTCCTTTTTATTTTCCCTTCCTTTATTCCCTGCTGGCATATCCATGCTTCTCCCATGTCTGGAGCATCCCTCTGTGGTAGCTGTAGCAAGAACAATTAATTCTAGATGTGATCCCAGGGACTGACTGAGAGTGAGTATTGTAAGGAGACCGTGGCTCTACCCATGTGTGTGTATAAATACACACGGTGCCATTTGGCACCCAAAACTTTGTTAGTCAAAGAGATGTGATGCTGTCAGCAGCAGCAGGCAGACTTCACTTGCAAGAGCTCTTACACCCTGGAAAGCTCTGAAGGACCCATTTTCCTTACAAAGATGCTGTGGGAAGACACTTGTTTTAGTCAGGGTTGGAAAGTTGCTCTCCAGAGGTGCTCAGGACTTTCCTGAGTTGGTGTTTTGGTTTTCCAGTTCATAATTTTATGTGCTCCAAGTCAGTTCCAGCTCCAGCAGAACCCCTGGCCTTCAGCCCTCGTGTTCCCAGCCTGTTTTTAGCTTGGCATCACAATGACACATTTCACCATGACTTTAATTGGCCCTTGATAATCCTCCTTTTGACATCACCCGGAGTGGCTTTATAGATGAACAGAGTCACATTGTAGTGCTGGAATAGTGGCTGTTGGATTATGCCCCAGCTCCAGTGGAGCTGACTGGAAATTGTGTTTGCAGAGAGCAGCTCCTGCCTTGGGAGGACCCACGCTGATAATGCCGGGTTTGTTCCGTGCTGCTGCTTCTGGGGTCGGGGTCAAAAGGGCTGCTGAGAACGCTTTTGAAATCCTCTGTTTGCAGATACCACAAGCTGGGAACTGGGTTCAACCCCAACACCTTGGACAAACAGAAGGAGAGGCAAAAAGGGCTCCCCAAACAGATCTTCGAGTCTGACGAAGCTCCGGATGGCAACAGCTACCAGGATGAACAAGTAATGTGCCTTTAAAACCCGGCTACATAAAACCTAATTTATAGTCCTGCTTTAAAAGTGCAGTCCTTTTCCCATTATAAGTTGCTTTTAATTTGTTGGCTCTCAGGATGACCTTAAGCGACGCTCAATGTCGATCGACGACACTCCCCGGGGCAGCTGGGCCTGCAGCATCTTCGACCTGAAGAACTCCCTGCCAGATGCCCTTCTCCCAAACCTGCTGGACAGAACCCCAAACGAGGAGATTGACCACCACAACGAGGACCAGAGGAAGTCCAGCAGGCATAAGGAGCTTTTTGCACTACACCCAGCGCCAGATGAGGTATTTTTATGTGCATGTGGGTGAGACTGAAAGAGTGAAGGGTGTAGGGAATGTGAAAGCTGTCAGTCTGCCACGGATTTAAAGGATCTAAGATCACCTGTATTTGACATCCATGAGAACTGGAGCTATTTTGTGTTTTCAGCATATTGCCTTGCCCATAGATATTACTTTCTGAAGATTGGGTTTCCCTTATGGTTATGCAATCCCCAGTAATGTAGAAACATTAAAGGGATGTAATTTAGCATATTTATAGCTGCTGCTTGAATGCACCATGCTGGGAAGCCTCAGATTAAATTGGTGTTGTGTTTTAGAAGAAAAAAGTGATCCGTGTGTTTGCCTCTTAATTCTGCTGGTGGCTTGTACAGGGGTTGTGTCTCTGATTGCAGGAGGAGCCCATAGAGAGACTCAGTGTCCCTGAAGTACCCAAAGAACACTTTGGCCAAAGACTCCTGGTGAAGTGTTTGTCCCTGAAGTGAGTACCACTCCAACAGACAGCTGCACTGCAGAAATTGGGAATTTAAATCTGCTGCTGGATCCGTGTGCATCTGGAATAACTCCCCTGCCTTCTTTCTTACCCTTGAAGGGTCGTTGCCTTGTTTGGTCTTAGGCTTCAAGGTTGATTTTATTAAGGTTGAGTTACACAGTTCAAGACTTCCTGTGGGTTGATGAGACAGGAAACTTCCACCTCCCTTGGCTTTTCTCCCTGCTGCTTTCCAGCTCTACCTGTTCCGTGTCACTTGCTCGTGACATGAGGCTTCACCACACTCCTCCAGGGCTCTGAAGTTGGCCAGTCGCTTTCCTAACCAGGAAATTTAAGATTAAATTTAAAGATTAAAAATGCTCGAGCCTTAAAAACATAAGGCAACCAAAGATTTGCCAAAGTTTAGGCTCAACAACCTTGACTGTGTCCCTTTAAGAGTGAAGACTTTATATACTTAGTAAGCATTAACTGGAGGAATAGAAACCTGTTAAACAAGTTTAATGAAGTGGAGCTCCTGAATATAGGGTTACCTGCAGCTGGTTCATTGCCTATAACTCTTCTCTAATAACACAAGGTAAAATTTTACTGTTATTCCCTTGGAGAAATAAAGTACAAAACTGATTTTCCACACTGCTGTATTCATCTTCTGTGTCCTCAGTTAGGTCAACCCTTCTTATTAGAGAGCTCCAGTTGCTGCTCATAACTGAGATATATGTGTGGGACATATCTCCTGCTCGTAGAGTACTCCAGGACCTAATATAGCCGTAGAGATGAACTGATTTCGCAGCCTTTTATGAACTGGAACAACATAATATGCAGTAGCAGTGCAGCTTTCTCTCCAAAGGAGGGTGTCTTTAGCATAAATAAGTTAGATGCTGGAAATTAATGTTTTCTGCTCTTTAAGCATCTCTTGCTGACTGGGAATTTATGGCTGATCTGCCCAGCTACGAGTTTGCTTGTGTACCTGGGAATCTCTCAGCCTGTGTGATCCAGGATTGTGCCATCTCAGTGGCACAAAACAAGGACATTTTCCCCAGGGAGAAGGCTCAGATGACCTAAGCTGGGTCATTTCCAGGTTAATCTCAGCTTTCTTGCAAAACTGGAGAAAACACCTGTTTGGTGGTGTTCTCCCTGGGGGAGGAACGAGTTCAGGATGAAAAGCTGAGAGCTCTGGGCAAGACCTGGGTGTGCAGGGGATCCCAGCGTGGATGGGGCAGGAATTTTGTGGGGAGGCTGTGCAGAAAAGAGAATGGAGTTTGAACCCCTGCTTGCTTTGGTGCAGGGACAGGTTTTGAGTGTTTTTAAATCCCTTTAATTCCTCAGGTTAAAGTTCAGCTCTCTTTGATAGGTTGATGTTCTTGTTGGGCGTGTTGGAATTCACATAAACACCGGATAAGAGTTGCTGCAAAAAGCTGACACCTTTCCGAGGGAATTTTTGAGCTATTGGTATTTTTTAACAACAATTAACTGTTGAAAATTGCCAAAATAGCTGTCCCTGAGTGTCCAGGGCAGGAGCTCTCAGGGCAGCAAGGCTTTACCCATCTCAACAGAAAATTAGCAATGGGGCAGCTTCTCCAGGGAATCAGAGGAGCTGAGTGCTCCAGTTATCCCAATTAATAATTCCCCTTCCTTTAAAGAAACTGTGCTTGGCTTCCAATGAGTCAGTGAGTTGAAATGGCTTTTAGAAGGTCCAGGAGTGGGGTGGAAATTGGGAAACAAAATCCCTTTTCAGCAGGAGCCAGCCCTTAGGGTGCCTGAGCTGCTCCTGACCTCTCAGTCCCCATCAGCCAGGCAGGATTTGCTTATTTTATCTGACAAAATGCAAGTCAACTGATTCTATGTTTCTTTCTTTCAAGATTTGAAATAGAAATCGAGCCCATTTTTGCAAGTTTGGCTTTGTATGATGTTAAAGAAAAGAAAAAGGTAGGTTTTTAATTGCTGGAGTATGACGTTTGCACTGAGCCTGTGTTTAATAACAAAAACGGAGGAATTAATTCTGGTGGCAAAGCTTTAAGAGGACACTGACTGGAGGTTGGAAGAATGATGAAGGCATTTCAGGAACCATCTTGTGTGTTCTGCTTAGTAAAGCAGTTGAGGTATAACCACTTCCGTAAAAATATTATCTAATATGTGAATGCCTGAAATCAGAAAAATCAGAATATATATATTTATATATATGGATATATGGAGTCCAATTTTGGCTTTTAAAAGTTTCTTCCCCAGAGAGAACTTAGGTAACTGAAACCTTTTATTTAGATTAGGTTTTTATGACTTTCTTAATCTCTTTTTGGTGATTCAGCATGGCATGAGTCCAAGCAACACTTCAATAGTGCATGAGAAGGTTTCACATGCTAAAAGTGCTAAAATCAAAACAAAACTGAGGAGTCTTTTCAAGCTCTAAGTTACAGGAAATGCAAAATACATTTATTCGGCTATTTATGTTCTGTATTTAATATTTAAAGAGTCTCTTAGTTTTCCTTATTCAAGATATTAGCAGTAGTGGAGAGAAAAATGTTAAAAATATGCATTTTGACATTTATCTCTTTAAGACTTGAATTTAATGCATTGAGATTTAAGTTATGTAGATGAGAGTATGTGGAATATTATGTGAACTTTGTTTAATATTTAAATCACATTTCATAAGCCAATTTTATCATCTCATTACTCTTTTTTTTTTTTTTTTTTGGCTCTTAAGGTAGTAAGTTCTTTAGTGACCTCTGGTGTTGGTAACCTGCTCACATCCTTTTTTTGGCTCAGAACTTTGCACTCAAGGATTTGGTGTTTCAGGGTAGAAAGCTCAGTGTCTTTTTCCTTCTTCCGTTCTTCTTTTGATATTTTGGTATTTTCAGTTCATCCTAGTCCTGTGATGGAGCTACACACCTTAAAGCAACTGGAGGAAATTTTTTAGGTGGTTTGTGTTGTTTCCTCCATTTTCTTTCTCAGTGTCCTGCCTTGATTTCTTAATGAAAAAGCCTTTTTTTTAAAAATTTTTTTATAAAACATAATTTGAAACGAGGAGATTTTAGCATATGTTTTAAAACTGTGTTTGTGGAGGATTTGGGAAAAAAAAAAAACAAACAACTAATGCTTGAAACTACGCCATTTCTTCCTTAGATTTCAGAGAATTTCTACTTTGATTTAAACTCTGAACAAATGAAGGGAATGCTTCGGCCTCATGTCCCCCCTGCTGCTATTTCCACCCTGGCCAGATCTGCCATCTTTTCTATCACCTACCCCTCTCAAGATGTCTTTCTAGTAATAAAGGTAAGAAATGCCAGGGAAATTGGAATTATTGCAGTCTCTTGGTTTTTATTTAAAATAAAATAGAAATTTTGTTCTCCAACGTGTAAACAGCGCTGCTTTATTTCAGATATTCTCACTTAAAGTTCCTTTGTAACAGAACCAGTTAAGTGCACTGAAAGTGGAAGGAGCACAAAGGTGTTGATATAAATCAGTTTTCTGGGGCTTGACCTTGGTTTTCATATAAAACAATGTGCTGACTCCTTAAAATGACAGATAAGCCAGTGATTTAAAAATATATATTGATCTGAATCTCATTTCAAATAGGATGCACACCCCTCAGCCAGATTTTCAGACGTATTTCAGGGCTGAAATTGCTAAGAGTGAGATCCACAACTGAAATAAAATGTAGCATTGGTCACTCCTGGGATAAAGTACACAAAGATAAAAGTTATTTTCTCTCTTCTCTCCTTTGACTCAACGAGAGCACAAATGTTGCTGGTTCAGGATTGTTGGTTGGGCTCTGTGTGAAAATCACCCTGTGCTCCAAAGGGAACTTCAGGATGTAATTTCAGTTCACAGGCAGCGTGCAAGTTCTGCAGGAACTGCTTCTTGCACGAGGACTCCCAGAGGGAAATCAGGCTTTAACTGCAGTGCTGAAATGTTTTTGCTTCCTCCTGTTTGTTTAATTCAAACAATTAACTGGATACGTGTCCTTATAATGGTTTTTTTTCCCTTCTCAGCTGGAAAAAGTATTGCAGCAGGGAGATATTGGGGAATGTGCAGAGCCTTATATGATTTTTAAAGAATCTGATGCAGCAAAGGTAAGAATTTTTTGAGATTTTGATTAAATTTGCTCCAAGCACTTTTTATTATTAAAATTAAACATATTTTCTCTTACCGTGGACTGTTGATACTGTTCCTCTCTTTACAAGGATCCATTTTTAATTAAGAATCTAATCCCATTCTAAAGGCCACCAAAGAGTCAAAGACCTTTGAGTCTTGATGCCTTATTGGGGTAGAGTAGTTAAAGGTCACCGGTTTTTGTAGCTGTCGGGGGAGATTTGTGGTTCCCATCAAGCTCAGTCATCTGTGATTCCCTGTCCCAAAGGATCAGCTGGGTCAAGGGGAGGCAGCCTTTGATGGGAATTTGCAGGAAAAATTCCAACTTTTCCACTGCTTCTGCAGCTTAACCCCATCACTTCTGCCTGATTATAAAAGAGTCCAAAAAATGGTTCCTCATTTCATGTGCCAAGGGAAGATCAAGGAGTAATAATGAGGACTGAGTGAAGGGCAAAGCTGAAGTTCCAGCCCTTCTTGTGATCCCAGCCCTCTCCATGAGGCTTTTTCAAAGGAGCTTGGATGATTTGTTAGTTTTAATCAACCTCTTAATAAAATATTTCCTCCCTAAAGATCTAAAAATTGCCCTTCAATATGCAGAGTTATGGAAAATCCTCTTTTATTCCCTTTTTTTCCTCAGCCAAATGAATATTATTTGAGGAATATTTTGAGTTTCCCACACAACTCCGGATGATCTGAGCGCCTGCTGCATAAAATCCCATTAGGAAAGTCCATTTCAGACTTCACAGAGGAAAATTCAGATTTTCTTGAAGGAGCAGTGGGCAGATGAGCTCAGTGGGATTTGACAGGCTGTTCAGGAGGGTTAAGAACATAAAAACCTGTTCTGACTTTGGGAAGCAGAAGTTGCATTTTCCCAACACTTGGTGGTCCTCCTCTGGAAGATGCTGCTGAAACGCACAATTAGAATTTGGGAGCTAGAAAAAACACCATCATTCCTCACTGATTTTGCTACATGAACCCCTCATCCTGTTCCTCCCCTTTTAACCTCTTGAACTGAACATTTTCTTCACAGAATAAGGAAAAATTGGAAAAACTGAAAGGCCAGGCGGAGCAGTTTTGCCAAAGACTCGGGAAATACCGGATGCCTTTTGCCTGGACAGCCATTCACCTGATGAACATCGTGAGCAGTGCTGGCAGCTTGGAGAGGGATTCCACGGAAGTTGAAGTTGGCACAGGAGGTACGGGGCTTGGCATCTGCGTGGGGGCAAATCCTGAGGTTTGAAATCACGTCCTGGAGCTGCTGGTGCTCCTTTATGGCTTTCCTCCCCCTGCCCTGATAGTCTGGGGTCATGGTTGAACTGAAACAGAAAAGTCCATGATAACAAATGGATTTATCTTTCAAGGATTTTACAAGCAAACCATCTGTTATATTATTTAAAACCAGGCTTCTGAGGCTGAGGGAGCGTTACGGGCTGATGCCCATTTTCCAAAGGAGTGGATTAATCTTTGTGAACCACATAGCTCATCCGAAACTGCTCTTCAGCATCCCCAAAACTGCCAACTTCATCATCTTTCAGAGCGAGGGAAATACATAAATCTCAGCATGATGAAGACTTTTATAACAGCGGGAAGGCGCTGGGGTGGGGTGGCTGTGCGGGGGGCAGGAGTCAGCCGTGCCCCACGGCCCCCGCAGCGGGATTGCCTGAGCAGAACCACCTCTGCTGTCACCTCATGGCATCATTCCCCGTCCTCCTGTGCAGAAAATCCTGCTGCAACAAAAGCAGACTCTTAGACTGGAGTTTTTCACCTTTCTGTTTGAATTCCTTCCCCTTTCAGCTGTTGTTTTTTGCAGAACGTAAAGGGTCGTGGTCGGAGAGGAGGAATTCCAGCATCGTGGGGAGGCGTTCCTTGGAGAGAACCACGAGTGGGGACGAGGCTTGCAACCTGACCAGCTTCAGACCGGCCACCCTGACAGTGACAAACTTCTTCAAGCAGGTATGGCAGCAAAATGGCTCAGGAAGGAGCTGTTCCTTGGAGAAGAGGGATTGGATCCTGGGAGATCGCTTCAGAGCCGAGTGGTTGATTTGTGATGTGTTCGGTGTTTGTTCCCTCGTGGCAGGGAATCTTTGGACAGCGTGCAGTGGGTTTGTTATGTTATATATTAATTATCATGGAATAACAGACTGATTTGGGTTGGAAGAGAGCTTAAAGCTCATCCAATCCCATCCCATTCCATGGCAGGGACACCTTCCACTATCCCAGGGTGCTCCAGCCTGGCCTTGGGCACTGCCAGGATCCAGGGGCAGCCCCAGCTGCTCTGGGAATTCCATCCCAGCCCTGCCCACCCTCCCAGGGAACAATTCCTCCCTAATATCTAATCTAAACCTACTCTCTCTCTGTTATATATTACATAATATTATAGCATATATTAATTCTGGCAGTAGTGAATCCAATGATCCACAGTCAATCAGTGGATCCTTTCAATAAATTTCCTTTGAATAACTTTATTGAAATTATTGGCTGCTTTTGACTGAGTATTAAAGCATCCTTATGGCATAATGACTTCAACCTCACAGAACCAGATCTTCCCAGAAGAACATCAGTTTATTTTGCTCCATATTTTTCTGATGTGTTAGAAAAATCCCTCTCTGATTTTTTTGGTAAATATATTTGGAAAAAAAGGGAAATTAAAGGGATACATTTTCTAGTTAAGCTTAGCAAAAAGTAAGGAGCTGAAAATTTTCTAAGGTTTGCTTAATGCCACGTCTTGTTAAGGAAAAACCGGTCACTAAGTTAGAAATGATTTACAGAAGCATATATTTATTTACTTTGTTGAGGTTATTTTTACTTTGAAGCACCTCATTTTATTTAATTTGTCCTTTAAAAACTGCCAAACACTAATTTAAAATTTACAGTTTTTGATTCTTAATTTTTTTATCTTCCTTTTCTCCTGTTAAGTAGAATTAGTCGGATACTACCCAGTGTTTTTCTCCTTCCATTGGCTTTTTTTTTTTCTTTCGTGTTTTGATTTATTGCCATTAAAATCAGATACCTTCTGCTTTTGGGTGACAGAGTCACATTCTCTATGTTTCCAAAATTAACAAAACTCTGAGCTATTAGAGTGGGACACAAGGAAGACTGACTACAGGCTCCTGGCACGTCCCACTTTTCCTGGAAAGTGAAGCTTTTCTGGGCTCATCCCAAAGGAAAGGCAGAGGAGAAGGAACGAGGATCACCTCCTGAATGACAGATACTTTTTCAAACTATTACACTTGCTAAAAAATGGGTATTTTTGGGAAATCTTTCAACAGCCATTTCCAGTTTGGAAAAAGATAATATTGATGGGGAGAGAAAAGGCTTTCAATTAAAAGTCCCTGCAGCTGTCACGATGATGAATAAGGGATAAAGGAAGGGGAAAGGATGGAGAAATGAAGTGTAATTTCCCACGTTCATGTTAACACCTTGTTCTGGGAAGGCACAGTTTGATGTCAGAGGGAAGAGCCTGTGGGATGGGAGGGTTTATCCTCCTTTATCCTCCTCTGACTTTCCTGGAGGTTGTTTGGTGACCAAATCCTCCCCCCTGAGCAGGAGGGGGATCGCCTGAGCGACGAGGACCTGTACAAGTTCCTGGCTGACATGAGACGCCCGTCGTCGGTGCTGCGGCGGCTCAGACCCATCACAGGTATCCCACTGCCCTTCTGGGCCCCACAGCTCTGGTGGCTGCTTGGTTCCTCACCCAGGCAGCCCAGAGAGGTCCTGGACAGCAATCCCTGCCCAGCAGGAGCACCAAAGGTGGCCTTGGGGCAGGTTTGCTGCTGACACACTCAGTGCTGGCTCTGAGCAGAGGATGCAAAACCAAAACCCAAAAGCCAGGAACTGCTGTTTCCCACTCTCTGTCCCAAAGATCTCTCTCCTGGCTGCCACTCCTGGTGGAGAGGAGCAGGCTCCACCTCTGTTTGAGAAAGGGGATAGAAACCCTGGCACGGTGAAGCTGGTCCCTGACCTGTCCTATTCCTGACAATATTTAACCTGCTCTTAAAACTCTCCAGGGGCAGCAATCCTGCTTCTGCCTGGGATTGTCTGCCCAGCACACAGCTGGCCTTGCAGCCAGGCTCAGTACTAGGAAAACTTTGCAGAAGTGTCTTGCTGACAATTAATGTGATTCTGGTCTGTCACAGCGCTGGACAGTGACCACAGCCTCCCAAGCACTTGAATATTGTGATTAGTTCACCCAATTCACTTCTGTTTGTAGCCTGACCAGTCTCGGGGTTTTTCAGATTTCCTCTGATGGAGTTTTGTTTGTGACAATGGCTGGGGCTCACAGGACCGTTATCTGACGGTATTTCCCCAGTTTTTCCCATGAAAAAAGCATCTTGTTAAGATGCACATTTTCTGTTGGCTCTTATTATCTGGTCCCCCAGTTGCTCTACAGATCGGTTTGATCCACTGATACTTGTTTACAAATCCACTTGGGCTGTAATTTATCATTTGTTTATTTATTAAAATAAATATAGAATACTAACCGGAAGAAACAAATCGCGATTACGCTTTTTTAAAAATGAATTTCTATTTATTGTAATAAAATCCCTTTCTTCTTGCAGCTCAGTTGAAGATAGACATATCTCCAGCTCCAGAGAACCCCCACTACTGCCTGACTCCCGAGCTGCTGCAAGTCAAGCTTTACCCAGACAGCAGAGTCAGACCCACAAGAGAAATCCTGGAGTTCCCTGCCAGGGATGTCTACGTCCCAAACACCACATACAGGTCAGGGTTTTGAAATACATTTCACTTTCCAGGGTCTGAGACTGGCAAGTGTAGAAATTCCTCTCTTATCGCTGGGGTTGTTGCAAAATTTGGTGTGTGGGCAGATGTGTTGTGCCAGAGGCACGGGAAGGGTTCGGGCTGATGCAGCAGAAAATGCTCAGCTGGGGAGGGACAAACAGATTGGCATCAAACTTGGCTGTGAAAAAGAACACGAGTTTTCTCCATTTCCCAGAATTCGTGGTGGAATTTGTAGGGTTTTTATTTTGTCTGCTAAAGTCATCGTTCTACTGGTTTTATTATTTTATATCACTTTCAGGGAATTTTCTTTTTCTTTAAAGTGAGGGATAGAAGTAGAGAAAATGCATAATCCCTTTGTTCATATTTCCATTTTGATTTAAAAGCAATTTATTTGTTTACAATATTTGAAAAAAATCTTCTGAAGCCCTGAAAAATAGGAATTTTTTTCTAAATATCTTGGTTCTATAACAACACCCTGGCTGGGACCAGATTTCATTATATACCATTATTAATTTAAAGCTTTTTCACAGTATCATTGAAGACATTACATGTCTGAGAGGAATTGTCTTCATCAGCTGAGTAATTTCACCAACTTATCAAATCCTTTACTTCTTACTGTAAATTTAGATGCAAACCAGGTTTTTATAAATCAAGGCCTACAAGAAGGGTTTAGTCAAGTCCCATATCGTGCCTTTTGAAAAGTTTTATCCATTTATTTATGTCTGTTTATTTATTGGACAGGCAATTTAACATTACAGTAAACCAGTACAAATAAGCAACACTGCATGATCTCATCTTTGTTATCAACCCGTGAGAAGTAAAAGGATTTTTTGGCAGTGTTTCTGTAATTAGCACATTCTGTCACTGAGTTTCACTCTGACAAATCACAACCAGCACCGTTTCCTGTGTGATTGCAAGCACTGAGATAAAAAATGCACACTGTACAAGGGCTGGGGGAGATAAACAAGTCAATATGACTCAGTGGAACTGCGGGGTTGGGGTCTTTGTCAGGCAGCGCTTCCAGGGCCAGCCTCGAGGGTGTCCCTCGGGGTTCTGCACATGAAGTTCCACACCTGAGTGTCCCCAGCAGTAGCCCTGTCCCATTTTGTGCCTACTGGGTTTGTGGGTTGGCAGCCTCGACCCCGGTGGAGCAGCTGTTCCCTAAGTGGAAGGTGTTTGGTGTGTGCTCACTTGGTTGTTTGTTTAATTCCTTGGTTGGTTGTACCGAAAGGTCACAAAGGCTTGGCTCTGATTCCTTTCATGTG
>VZTX01018496.1:99491-128116 GCA_013400915.1 Pardalotus punctatus | reverse complement strand
CTCCCCAGCCGTGGCAATGCTCTGACAGGGAGAGCGCAGGGTGGCGGGTGCTGGCTCCCTTGCGCAGAAAAACTGCCGGCACAGCCAGGGGGATGTGCCCTCCAGGAACATCCCTTTCCCAGACAAAAGCTCACTCATCAACGAGAAGAAAAGCAGAGCAGACCTGAAGGAACTTTCTGCCACTGATAGCTAAGGAGCTCTCAGTTCCCCTGCTGCCTCTTCTGTAGCCTGTGGTCGAGTGTCCTCTCTGATGACCACCTCTGCTCTTCCCTCCCCACGCCCAGCTAGCCCTTTTGTCTCTTACAAAATGAATTAATAGTCCTTAAGTATCCAGCCATTAGTAACCTAGCACCCAGGATGGGGAAAAATTCCATACCCCTCAACCTGCAACAGGCAGAAGGCTGAATAGAGGGTAGAGGCCAGAAAAAAGTGGAAACTGTGAAGTGGTGGGAGGTTAAATTGGAGTGGGAGAGTGAAAATGGATGGAAGTTGGAAAGGGATGCAAAGTTGGAGTGAAATTTTAGGAGAGAAAAAAGTGGAAGCTGATACGTGGTGGAAAGCCAAACAGGCTGAGAGGCCTGAGGATAAGTTTAGGCCAGAAAACAGGGAAGGTCAAACTGTGTGGGAGATGGAAAAGTTGTGGGTGGCTGGAGCATAGGGGGAAGCCAGGAAAATGTGGAGGCTATAAAGGAGTGGAGGCTGAAATGGTGTGAGAGTCCAGAAAGAGGTGGGAGGCTGGAATGCAAGAAGTATCTAGAGAAAAGCAAAGCCCTAAATGTGATGGGAGGCTAAATTAGAGTGGGAGAGTGAAAGGGTTGGAAGTCTGAAAGGGAGGGAAAGAAAAGGGGATGGGAGAGGCAAAAAAGATGTGGAAGTTTTAAAAGGGATGGGAGGCTGGGAAAGCAAGATGTGGCCATAAATGAGAAGCCCTAAAAGTGGTGGGGGGCTGGGGGGAAGTAGAGGACAGGAAGTAGTGGAGGCTAAAAAGAGGGTAGAGGCTACAGAAAAGGGCAAGGTGAGGCTGAGGAAGGGCAGGGCAGGGTCAAGGCAAGGTAATGGAGTACAAGGCAATGTAAGTCAGGCCTGAGTAAGGCAGCACAAGGCAAGGCAGTATTTAAAGTATGGTCAAGGTATTACAACCTCACCTCTTCCTCTGAAGCATTACAGGGTAATGAGAGAGCATTCTATTGGAGTAGAATACCAGTAAATTGGATAGCTTTTCTGGGCCAATATAACTTTCTGGTTGATGGATTTAACTGGTGTTCTCCCAGAAGGCCTGAAATGGGTATTTCAGACAGTGGTTTCCCAGGCAGCAATTTAGGAACCTCTGTGTTCAATGCTATTTATGAACAATTTGCTTTTTAAGGGAAAAAAATTTGCTTTTTCAGCTTGAATGTATTAAAAATACCAAGACACCAGCTTGCTAAAATATTAATGTTATTTTTTCATTATAGATTTGATTTAATGAGGTATGTTAGCTGGTGCCAACATTGTGCTGTTAACTTGTGACTCCTAACACCTGCCCATAAAACACAGGTAATTCAGTCATTCAGTCTGAAGAGTTTCATTTATCCATGCCATGCAAAGGGCTTTGTACCTTCAGTGTAGACAGTGGTTTTTTCTTCTCCATCCACAAAAGCCAGAGCTTTAACAAAGTGGGAGGTGCTCTTGTACACTGATGTAGTCACAGAAGGCAGTCACAGTCAGCTCTGCCATGGAGGAAGGGGTTAGATTTTTAATATCTTGACCATACTTAAAATTCTTAGTTAAACAGCAAATTGTTGTGAATGGTGAGGATTATTCAGTCTAAGAAGTATTTTCTGTGCCTCTGCAAGGATAGCAGAGCCATTGAAAGGCTGCTTTTCAATATTTTCAGGTTGTCCTAACAATTACAAGCAGGGTGTTTTAAAAGCAATGTTTTGTCTGTGGGTTTAGATGGCTGGTGCTCTGCATTTCTGTGCCTTGTGAGCCTGTAAAACAGAGGGGTATGGAAAATTCTTACTGTGGATTTACATTCTGGACCTCCAGTCTTGTGAACCTCTGCCTGCACCATTCTTGGAGAAGGGGGTGAGCCCTGGTCACCTCACTGAGGGCATTTCCCTGTGTAGCTTTGTACAGTGATAAGCAGCAAGAGTTGAGCTGTCTGACCAGGAACCTGAAAACTCTTTGCCTCAACTCCCAGGTTATAAAAATTTTCTCAAACCTAGATATTAAAAATTGGAATCTTCCTGAAACACAGGCTTTCTTTAGGTTTCCTACTTTTTTTAATATGTCAACTGTGATTTCACATCCATTTTCACATTGAGAGACAAAGAATATGCCTGTCAATGATTCCTTAAAAAAATTCAACTGCTAGCTGTAATTGCCTCCAAAGTATCATGGCTAATTAAAGCTGTGCCCAAAAGTGAAGGCAGGACTCCAGCTGCTGGGAGCAGTGTAATATCAAATGCCACCAGCTGTGGCCCATTGCTGGCCCTGCTAGTAGTCAGGGAAAGAAAAGGAGTAATTAGAGGACTTTGGTAAAATGAAATGATACAGCATGACTGGGCTTTACCTGCTGCAATAACACAAAAGCTATTGTCTTAGCTTGGGATGGAATAGACTGATTTAGTTTCTATTAGTTTGCCTTTGGTTGGTGTGTTTGGGCCATGTGCTTTAGTCAGGGGTAAAGGGCTGTAGGAGTGAGAATCCTCTGCTAGAAAAATTATATTTTATCAAGCTTGCAAATGTAATTTCTGAAAATTACCCAGAAATAAATGCCAGTTCTAGTCTCATAGAAAGGCAGCAGGTTCAGCTAACCTAGTGTGATGTCATGATATTTTTTTTTAAAGTTACTTAATTCTGTGATTCTCACTTCTGGTGAGAGCGATATACAGTGTCAAAGGGTCTGTGTATGAGCACCAGAACTGGGCCACCTTTACAGGGTCAGTTAAAGGTTTTGCTCTAATTTTATGTTGCTGCTTACTTTTCTGACTGAATTACTGAATATGCTGATTTTTCACTTGGAAAATAGTTCTTGTACCTCTTCCAGGCCAAATCTCTGCTTAGGGCAGGGGTCTTCAGGCTAGTAATGCAAGAAGATATTCTGCATGGAGCAGAAGGTATAGGGTATACAGGTATACAGAAGGTATAGGGTATACAGATCTCCCTGATTCCACTTAGCTTCAGAATACTGAAGAGCAACTTTCTTCTGGCTCTATTAAACAAGGTTCTCTATGCGCCCTTCTCTGAGTGCAAACACTGGGTTTTCAACAAATGCCACATGAAACTGTAAAGTGTACACTTAAGAACTTTCAAACTCAGCTCTGCATTAACACATACCAACAAAATCACAGTATAGTCCTGGTTTTAACATTGCAGGGATCATTGGGGAGTTTTAGCTGTTATTGGGAAAGTTGATCTTTGTTTCCAGATGTTTTTCTGGGTGGGAATCTTAGGAACAATACAAAGTTCTCGAATAGGAATATGCTGGTGGTAAAGAGCTGTGCTGGAGGTTTTCATGTAGGAGTTTGTTATTTGTAGATTGCTGGTTGTGTATGTCTTATTTTAAGATGAACAATGAGTTTTAAGCTGCAGGATGCAAAAAGGGGATGTTAATTTAGGGTGAATGGATGAAACCTGGATGCTTTGTAAGGTGCAGCATGAGGGACAATGTTGAGGTTGTCTGTGAAGTGAAACTGGTACAGAAAATTAATGTGAAGTGGTCCAAGGAGAACTGAGTCTTCCTGGTGGGTTTCCCAGTATGTCAGATGATTATAAGCTTGAACTTCAAAAGATTCAAGACAATTTGAAATAATTCTAGAAAAATCTGGTCTTTGGCCACAGCTTCTCTCAAGCAATAACAAATTCTTTTCTCCCTCCAGAGGAAACTTGAGTAAAAGGATCAACAGGGATAGGTAGCATTGAAACTGGTAAATGACTGTGGGGATTTATTTTGGGACCTGATGGCCACTAAATTCTCTAACATGTTTGGCATTGCACTACCACAACTTGTACCAACACTTTGCTCCTGAGGATGCAGTTTAGGGTGCTTTAAGGTTCACATTACTTAGGTGAGATTCAGACCAGGGTCTAAAGGAACTAAATAAATGCAAGGAGCTCTTATTATAATCATAGCTTAGTTAATAATTGCTCTCTATTTAATTTTGAAGAGTTACATCCTAGTGATGTGATGATAAATGCAGTGGCAGGACTATGATAAAATATGTTGTTGGAAAAAGCAAAGTAAGGAGCCAAGAAAAGAACAGTTTATAATGGCTATCTTTGGGAAAATTAAAAACCTTTACATTCATACTTATGTCTGTAAAGGCAAAAAAAAAGTGTTTAGGCAGCCTGTATGCTTTTTAAAATTCAGAGCAGAGTAGGAAATGATAGTTTGAGGTAGTTTTAGAATGCCATGGGTCATATGGGTCTGTTTCATAGGCCTTGGTGCCTAGACCTGAAAACTGAATTTTATCTGTTTAATGCAAAGTGTCAATAACATCCATTATTTAGTAAAAGAGAGGGAACAACACAAGGTCTCCGATATTATCCAAAGCTGCCTTGTTCACTTTCCTCGGGATACTAAATGTCTATGCAACAGATTGTGAGCTACAAGGTGAATAATTTTCATATGAGCCAAGTAAAAGGATGTTTTATAATATATTGTTGGTATAGATTCTTCCTCTGTCTTCTTGATTACACTTGTCACTTGTTGATGTTCATGATATTCTTGGAATAGTGGGGTTGAGTTTTCCAGGATGTTTTTTTGCAGTACAAGTGTCAGTGTCCCATTTGTGTTCTTTGGCGTTTTTCTGTGTGTTTTTGTTTGGTTGGTTCGTTTGTTTTAAATAAAGTTGGTCATATTGGGAATATTATGATTTGCAGATGTATAGAAAGGACACAGGTCTCTCCTTCCTTAACTCCCAGAAATATCCATGGATTTCTCCTACTCAAAATTTGTCAACAGGATACATAAAAGAAATGCAGCTTTTATCAAACGGAGTAATATATTGGTTAAGAATGCATTTAAACTATTAATTCTGTGTTACATTATATTCAGTGGGGAAATTAGCATATAAAGCAGAAGTGCATCACATATTCCAAGGTCTTTTGTAATGCTGTTTATCTTGCTTCTTTTAATTATATTTTGAAAGATTACCTGGACCTTGATGTAACTTGTGTGGAGGCTCTCCCTGACTCAAAGTGGTTTTGAAGGTAAGTTGGTCTTTGTGGTTATGTGAGGTTGATGAGAGAGCACTTGTTAAGGAAACACATCTACTTTTTGGCATAGAGATTAAATATATACTAACTGTGCATTCCCAAATAACCTCATTAAAAGTTCTGCCCCTTAAATATGAGGGGAAGACTGTGGGTTATGCTATAAATTAAGGGCTTAATTGGGAGGCAGATTTCTTTTTCCCTGTTTCTCAAGGAGAATGCCTACCTTTGTGTTTCCTTTTCCACATCTGATGGCTGCTTGTTCCTACATGTGTGATTCATTCTCCAGAGAAGATGTCAGAGCTATATTATTTGACTAACTCAATGGGAGTACAGCCAGATCATCTTGCTTGAGTCATCCAGATGGTAATATTTCATCAGGCCTACAGACCTCTGGCTCGTGACATGCAGGGCTTGAAAGAGCCTGGGAAGGGAGAAGAAAAACCCCTACTGAGGGCTCTTCACCCTGTTGGCCCTGCTAGGAGCCCATTCCCAGGAAGTTTTCCCTGCCTTGCTGTTTGTCATGGGAAAAAAAGGTTGCAAAAGGGATTCATCCCAACATTGAAAGGGGGAATTTTTGTAGTCTTGAAGAAGTTTATTGGCCAATAGAAGTGTTTCCTATCAAGCTCTAGAATTGTAACATTGCTGATACATGGGGACAGAGAAAACCACAAAATATTCTTTCTGAAAGGAATTATGAGTCCAGTAGAGTGGATCAGTGTTTCAGAGCAAAAGTACTTTTTAATTTGAAGTTAATTTTTTAATTTCTTGTTGTTGTTGTTGTTGTCATTAAGTTTGTATAAGAAATGGGTTAACTTTTTAAAATTCACTTTTTTGGTTTGGCCACAAGAGCAGGAATTGACTGGAAGCCAAGGACTTTTGAGCAGTTCCATGAACTGGGAAATTCCAGACCTCAAAAGCTTCTCATTCTTCATTCCTTTCATTCTTTCAAAAATAATGCAGATATGTCCCCAGTGATATGTCCCAGTGGCAGCTTGTAAAGAGTGCAGAAACCCTGCTCTTGAGTACCGAAATAGGATGACTTCAGAAATTTGCAAACACCTTGCCACATAAAGCACCTTATTTTTTTCCAACCTGCTCTACTAGGGAGGCTCAGGAAGGTATCCAAAATGGCAGTTCTGACCTCTTTCGTGCTTAATTATGCTGTTACCTAGTTTAGTAGAAGTGTGTTCCAGTGCCCAGCCACTCACTGGGGGAAGAACCTTTTTCTAATATCCAACCTAAACCTCCCCTGACATACTTCAGGCCATTCCTTTGGATCCTGTGACTGGTCACCACAGAGGAGAGATCAGTGTCTGCTCCTCCCGTTCCCCTTATGAGGAAGCTGCAGACCCTGATGAGGTCTCCCCTCAGTCTCTTCCAGGCTGAACAGACCAAGTGCTCCTTATACACTCCTCATGTGGCTTCGTAAGTGCCCTCAAGATGCTTCTTTGTTGCCCTCCTTTGAACGTTCTCCAATAGCTTAATATCTTTCATATATTGTGCTAACCAAAGCTGCTCACAATATTCAAGGTGAGCCACCCCAGTGCAGAGCAGAGTGGGACAATGTCCTCCATCACCTGGCCAGTGATGCTGGGCCTGATGTCCCTAGGACTCAGTGGGCTACTGGCTGCCAGGGCTCTGCTCACTCATCTTCAACTTTCCTTCAACCAGGACACCCAGATTCCATCCTGTGGTGCTGCTTTACTGCAACAAATTCCCCAGTCTGTCTGTACATACAGGGTTGCTGCATCCCAGGTACCAAATCTGGCACTTTCCCTTCTTGAGCTGCATCTGGTTGGTGATGGCCCAGCCCTCTAATTTTTCAAGTTCTCTCTGCACGGCCTCCCTGCCTTTGAGGGAGTCAACAGCTCCTCTCAGTTTTGTCTTTTCTGTGAACTTGCTTAGTCTCCCTTCCAGTCCTTTGACCGAGGCATTTATGAAGATGTTGAAGAGCACAGGGCTGAGCATGGAGCCCTGCAGAGCCCTGCTAGTGACAGGTCTGACATCACCCCATTCACTATCCTTTGTTCTGGACCCATGAACCAGCTGCTCATTGATCCCATAATGTGTTTATCCAGCTGAATGCTGGACATTTTATCCAGAAGAATCCTGGCAGAGACAAAAAGCTTTCCTTAAAATCCAAAAAGATTATATCAACTGGCTTCCCTTGATCAACAAGGTGGATTACTTTGTCATAAAAGGAAATCAAGTTTGATAGGCAGGACTCACCTCTCATGATGCTGTGCTGGCTGTGATCATTTGTTGTCTTTCAGGTGTTTTTCAATACCTCCCAGAATAATCTTCTCCATAATTTTACCAGGCACTGATTTGATATCTCTCACACTCCAGCAAAGGCTCTAGATCTTATTTGCTGTAGGCAGTGCTGTAGAGTGAGGGTGGAGAAAACCAGTTGCTTTCTAATGCCACCTGGACAATTTTTTTTTCTCCTTTTGTTTTTGTCATGCTTACTGAGATTCCATGCATGTATGGGACGTTTAATTTTGTAGCAAAACCCTTAAAATTGCAAAAAAACCCCTCTTGTAGGAAATATGAGAGGGACTAAGCAATGCCTCCTAAGTTTCTCATATTCATCCATATTTTTTCATCATCCCTCTCCCTCTAAATATAAGTTGCTTCCATCTCCATTGTTCTTAAAAGCACAAAATATGGGAAAGACTTGGATTGTATAGGTGTTGTCTTCTGAGGATGTTTCAAAACCTAGTTTACGACCTGTATTTGGAAGTTCAAGGCCAGGTTGGATGTGGCTTTCAGCAACTTGGTCTAGTAGAAGGTGTTCCCACCCACAGCAGAGGGGTTAGAACGGAATGATCTTTCAGATCCTTTCGAACCTAAACCTTTCCGTGATTCTGTGATTTTGTCCTTTTCTCATTCTCAGGACCTTAATAGCTCCGTTAGCTGCTGCAATCTTACCAGATGCAGAATTGCAGTACAGAAACCTAATGGGAAACAAGCTTTCGGCTAACCAGGACAACAGTGATTTTGTGAATTATTTTCTGGAAGAGGAGCCCCCTTGTTTGTCGTGTAACACTTGCATCAGAAAGGGGACAGCTCTGAGTGTGGCTCCAGTAGCTGCCCTGAAGCTGCTGGTGGTCTGCAGCCTGTGGATCGTTGGCTGAACAGACTACAACTTTCTGTTATGGTTTTTGGAACTTCTGCAAATGTCTGAAATGAATAGAAATGTAGAATAATAGAACAGAAATATAGAATAATTCATATAAATCTTCCTATATCAGGCTGCTGAGGAACTTGTCCACTGGAGTTTTATGTATCTTCAAGGATGGAGATTCTGTGATCTTCTCCAGTGCTTGACCAACCTTGTGATGAGAATAGTTTTCCTTATATCTGATGTATATGTTCTTATCTTCTGAGGCCTGCCAAAGGCTATATCTCATCTTAATGCTGCAGTTTAACTGCATCTGAAGCAAACAGTGAATTAATTAAAATAGATTTGTGAATATCTTTGTATGGCAAGTGAAATTGAAAGAAATATTTTCTTCCAGGCTTAGAGTCACATAGAAAAAAGTTTTTCTTGAGTTTCTGACATTTTATGTAAGCCTTGGAGCTTCCCTCTCCCCCAAAAGTAAAGCAAACACCAAACTGGATTGATGATCTAAAGCAGTGGAATGATGGGGTCCATCACTACGATTCAACATAAGTGATTACATTCAATGCACTGGAGAGCAGTGAAAGCAGCACGCTTCCCTCCTGCTTTATCCAAAAACACGACCTGAGACAATGTTGTGATGGCTTGAGGGCAGCAGCAGTTAATGGAGTTTTATTGGATTTCTCCCTTAGTGCTGAGGAATGACACATGACAGGAGGAATTTGACATTGAGCAGTTGCTGAAGATCTACAGCTTTCCTTATTTATCCAGGCAAGAAAGTGGTATTTTTTTTTTAATGTGACCATTAGAATTTCAGCTATTTAAATGGAGATAGAAGATATAATGGGCACATTAATACTTTTAAGATAATCTAAAATGAAATTATGCAGTCAAATAACAGGAGCTAAGGAGGATGAGGAAAACCAGTACTTCCAGTCTAAGACTTCCCTCCACCATTTTCCCGATGAATTCTGCATTGAGCTGCTGGAATATCTTCACCCTCAAAGCATGATACAGATACATGAAAAAAAGAAATATACTGAGCACAGGCTATTTAGAATTTTGCTTGAAATATTTACTTCTAAAAATACGATGTTAATGTTTCAAATTTCCTTCACTTGCTTGCCTGTAGCTGCATCTACAATTTAAAGTGATTAATCTAAATGAAGAGACGTAGGTGTAAATATGTGACAATATGCAATTATCAACTTTGTAGTAGCTTTCAATGTGAATATTTCTGGAAACTCCACAAACCTGATTCTCTCTCAAGTACTCTGTGTTTGTTGGTGTGCTAATCCTCCAAATGTCCTTGTTTATGGATCTCCTAAATGTGGTAAAACAGGCCTTCAGTTCCTGCCTACTATGAAAGTCAGAGCAGCACAGTTTTACAGCTGTTTGTTCTCTTCTGAGATGCCTTCTCTCTCTTTGTAGTGTGCAGTGGATCCTTTTCCCTGATGTTATTCTCACAACTCAGGAGATGTCCCTGCTTTCCTCTGCAGGCTTATGCTTTCCTGTCACCCAGCATGATGGTTTAGGGAAACTTCCAGTTCCACTGCAGTATATCTATAGCAAACAAATGCAAAAGTCTGTGTGTATCAGTGGTAATTTTCTTGTTTGTTCTAGTGCAAGATTGTTTCCTTAAATTGAAACATTGAAATATTTATTCATTGGGATTTGGCAAAGTTTGCATGGTTGGTTTTCTGTAAAGTTCAATGGGACTCCAAAGGGTGGATGTATATATCTTCTTAATATGACTGTCTTGGTCTAATTCCTGTCCTGTGAAGGGTGTCAGGAACTGAGGAAGATACAGCTGAGAACTCTGCATCACCCCAATGTGAGCATCATTCCATGGGGGATGCATAGCTACAAGCTCCGTCTCCTAGAGTACTTTTTTCCTCCATGCCTTTAAAATGTGCCTTTTGTAAAAAAACTTCTCTAAACTCTAACACTTCTCAAAGCCTCTTCAGAAGTTAAAAAAAGTAAGCTTTGGAAAGTGTTTTTTCCTCCCCAATACAGTTAGCATTTTAACCCATTTTAATCTTCCTGACAGCTTACTGAGTTTTAGGAAATATCAAACTTTTTTTAGAAGACAGGACAACGGATTTTATTTGACCTGAATGAGGAAATGCTGAACAGCTCAGGAAGCTTCCCTGGATGCTTGTTAAACTTTCTAATTACTGTTTAGCCCATATAAACCTCACAGCTAGAGTACAAATATTTTGAGGGTTGAGCTGATAGTGGGAGATTAACTGCCTCTGCTTGGAACAAGTGTGTTATTAAATGTGGTTCAGATCTTGCATATTTAATAATACAATTAATGTCATAGAAATGATCCCTAATTCAGTTCTGCACTAAAAACTCTCTAGGAGCTCTCTGAATGCTCTGAAGAGGTGGGGATGCAGATTGGACATTCATGGAGAGGAGGAAGAGGAGGGGTGGAAGTTTGCAGGGTCCAGCTGGCAGGTGCAGTTCTGCCAGCTGTCACTGCATGATGCTGATCTTAAGGAAAAGCTCAGAGGGAAGGTCTTGGAGCTGACCAGAATGAAGTGTGTATGAATCCAGTGAGAAGGATAGGAAGACTGACAATTTCTCTGGCCAGAGCATGGCCCTGACCTTCAAAGGCAGTGGCAGTATTACAGTGTAGAGGAGCCAGTGGTGCCTCTGCCAAGGGCAGGAGCTGCACCCGCACTAATGTGGCTGGGGTGCACAGGGGGAGATGCTGCAAGGAGAGACAGCAGGTGGCCCTGACCGTGGGCTGTGCTTGTTTTCCAGGCTTTACTCTGGACTAGCTCTGGTCTGTGCCTGCAGCCTGAGTTCCCCTGGATGATAGGTGCAGACCACCAGTTTAGTATGATTTCAGAGCAGTCCATCTTTTTTACTTTGAGGATGCTCTGCCACATGAGTCGAAGTGCGGGAGTTGGGGATGATTGGAGGGTTTTCTTCAAAATTGGAAGCAAGAGACGTGGTTGCTTTGTGAACACCTGGCATTGCTGCTTTGTTTTCTCTGGGGCCTTTTTAGCCTCACACACTGAGCTTCCTGCTCTTCAAGCTGTCTCTATGTGCTACAGTTTCTCTAAATAACCAGTGGAGAGAAGATGTTTGTATTTGTTTAATCCACACATGTGGAGAATGAGGAAAATCTGTCCTGGTCACAGTTTACCTGTTACAAAATCTTGTGTCTTAATTTTTAACGTTCTTCTCTCAGCCCTGGTTGTCCCTTGTTTCCTCTTTCTCCTTAGCAGGCGTTCTCACCAAACATTATCACAGTGTACTTTCTAGAGGAGTCACAAATGTGGACCTAGTCCAGCAGGTCAGAGGCTGTTTCAGGCAGTCACTGATGTTACTAGCACTAACATGGAAAAAACAAGGTAAATTCATGTGATCACATTTGTTCTCTAAGTATCTGGTTATGAGTAGGCGTGAGAGAGATGCAGAGAACGTTACTATGAGTCAGTAGGAACTTTTTTTTCGTACAGATTAGTCACCGAATCACAGAATGCTTTGGGGTGGAAGGAACCTTAAATATCATCTCATTCTGTAACCCCTGCCATGGGCAGGGACAACTTCCTCTAGACTAGGTCGTCTGAAGCCCCATCCAGCCTGGCCTTGAATGCTTCCAATTAGGAGTGAAGAAGATGGTACTTGTTCAAAGAAAACACTGAATTTTTGTTACTGTTACTCTATAAGTTTTGCGTTCTTGTGGGTCTCTGCAAACTTCACTCCCCAGTCTTCTCACTGATGGGCTTTGAATGCTTGTTTCACTCTATGTGCTTCATTCCATTTATGTGGTTGTGCCCCTTCTACCAGTGCTTTGAGGATGTAATTTCCAGAGGCTGCCTTGCCAGCTGACCACCCCCAGCAAGGACCAGACTGGTGCTTTGGTCAAGTGGAAGTTTACCACTGCAGTTATTGCGCTTGCCAGTGCTGTGTAAATATTTACTATATTTACTAAAGCAGCTCTTCTATTAGAAAAAATTCTCTGCCGGTGGTGTTCTGGGACCCAGGAAATTGGAAATTAACTGACCAGTGTGTTACCTGCAACCACCTCCTCTTGCTCCCACCCTCCACTGTCGGCTAAGGGTGGGAGCAACTTGCAACTCCAAGGGAGATTTGCTCAGAGAGCTGAATCACAGAGAATATACCCTTTTCTGTCTTGTGACATCTCAATAAATTGTTTTCCTGAGTTTTATTTCTAATATATTATTTATGATGTGTAAGAAGTAATTAAAATACTGACACTGCTCAGGTGCACTTCGTGTGTAAGGAAATGTAATGTTATATGTTTGATGTAGCTATTTAAAAACCAAATTCATATTCATATAGCGCCATCTGTCTTCAAGCCTCTGCAGATGCACAGGACAAGGACATTTTATTTTTATTGAACTAACATAACTCTTGGCAGGATTTATTTTTAACTTTTTTAGGGGGAAAGAAGAAAGAGGTTTCATAGCTCTTATTTTACAGAGTGTTTTGTAATACTGCATCCAGCTATGTGAACACTGAGTTTGGTGGAGCTTATCTGTGTATGTGCACAGAGACCAGACTCAAACTGGGCTATGGGGGCTCAGCAAAGAAATCCAAGACTTATTTTGGCTTGCTCAGGGTGTGGGAACTCTTCACCTTGTCTTACCAATCTCGGGCTGAGATGGATGGAGATGGGCAACACATACCGAGCAGTCTTCATGACTTCAGTGTAGTGCTATCGTCCCCAGTATCCACAGAATAAAAAAACTCTTTGGCATGAGTGTGACAAAGGCTTTCCTGCCCCTTGTACCTTTTTGATCTGCATGTTTGCCAGCCTCAGGCTGGTTCTTATTTTTCCAAGTTTTTATCTGATTCTGACTGTTGGGCTGTGAGCAGGTATCTCTTGTCCCTGGGGAGGCGGCCTCATGGAGGAGCACAGCCTTGTTCACAGCACAGCCATTGCCTGCACGTATGTGCCTCCTGACTTTCAGGTGACTCAGATCAATTCCCAATGACTTTCCAGGGAGATTTTTCCAAGCAACTACATGGGAGGCTTGTTCTCTGCCGGGTGTTCATAATTGCATGCTTAGTAAATGATTGGCATGGAGAAGTCATGGGTGAAGTATTAACTCTCTGTTGTTAGTAATTTGGTGAATACAACTAGCAGTTCCAAATACAATATATTCTGATTCTACTGCTGAAATGTTTTCATCAAATCCACTGCAATACAAAAATTTATTTGTGTTTCTTTTTTCTCAAACTCTTCAGGTAACTTTGCCTATATAAACATTATCTGCCAGAAGTCATGTGAAGTTGAAATTGTATTGGCATGAACTCAAAACTGGAGCACAACTGGCAATTTAAATCTTGTTTTGTTTCCCTCACACTTAAAGACATAAAGAAAATAGATGAAGCTAAGCAAACTGGGCTGAAACCCCCATTCAAAACAAGAGAGCTAAAAGGTGGATCTCAGGAGCTGCTCAAGGGTGGAAGCACATCTCAAATCTCATGTGTGTGTGCTTACAGCTTGTTGAGATCCTATCATTACAGAAAGCATTTTTGGCTATTCTGCAGTGACATGGACATGGACTCAGCACAGCATGGCTGGAAGAACTGCATCCTTCATGTGTTCTGCTGCTGGAGACCTCCAGGCTGTAAGCTTTGCCTGTGACAAAGTTGGTAAAGTACACCTGGCCTCAAGAAGTTTATTTGGATTATTTGAGTAATTGTGGAAGGCCAAAGAGAAGAAAGGGGTATTGATATTTGCTTACCAAGAACTGTGCATATTGGTTTATATGTACACAATAGTAACAATGACTGTTTTCACTGGTTGTGAATAAGTAAGGTGGGCTTTACTACCATGGGTTCCCTTTTATCCTGTCCAGCTGAATGCATGTCTTGGTTTATGACCATTTAAGGGAGACACTCTAAAATGAGTTACCTCCCCTTAGTTTTAAGTTTGACCTCCCTTTCCACTAATAAGGAGAAATTAATATGAGTAGATATAAGTGAAAAAATAACAGTTCATTAAAAACTGAAACAGCAACAGGCAAAAAATAACAGTAAATAGTCACTAGTTACAGAGTTGCTGAAATCTCAGGGACTCCACAGTAACAAAGAGAAACTCAAAATGGCAGAGTGAAACATTCCCCAAGATGATTGTGAAATGCAGCTTCTTGAGTTGCTGCTCTTGTAAGTAGAGGCAAGAAAAAGTCAAAAAACAATGGCTAGAGAGTAACTCTGCCTGAGTACCTCAACTTCTAAAGAGCCCAGGGCACCCTCAGCCCCTGCCCTCCCATTTCATTTTCTGGCTGTAGGGTCTTAAATAGACAGCAACAAGTTTGAGCAGAGATAGATATAGAACACAATAACATTTTGGGTTACCCAGGACAATGCACCATTAAATACAATGAGGAATTTCTTAGCTTTGCTGCTGAGGGACAGTCCTGAGGGGTGACTGGTGGCCCTTGCAGTGGTTTGGGCACCCTGGCTCGGGTGCTCACTGCAGTCCTGTCCTTCAGCAGAAGCTTGCAGGTTCTCCTCCCAGAGCTGTACCACAGGGTGTATGTTGAAGGTTGGAAGTTCGTGGAATTTTTCCTTTTTCCTTAGGTGACAAATGGCTGGATACTTAAGGACTATTAATTCTTTTTGTAAGAGAGAAAGAGCTAGCTGGGTGTGGGGAGGGGAGGAGAGATTTGGTGTTCCCAATAAGACACGGGACCATCGGGGAACTGGAGAGGCAGTGGTGGGGAACAAAGGACTCCCTTCGCTGAGGCTGCAGGAATGATTTTTTGGACCTGTGCTGCTTTCTTCTCTTTGGTGAGTGACCTTTCATCTGGGAAGGGGGCATTCCTGGAGTGCACATCCCCCTGGCTGTGCTGGCAGTTTTTGTTTGTTTGTCTGTTATTGCTACAGTTGTTATAGATTGTTTGCCTTGCCATAGGTACTAGTAAAGAACTGTTATTCCTTTCCCCGTATCTTTGCCTGAAAGCCCTTGATTCCAAAGTTGTAATAATTCGGAGGGAAGAGGGTCACATTCTCAGTTTCTAAGGGAGGTTCCCACCTCCCTTAGCAGACACCTGTCTTCAAACCAAGACACTGTGATTTTTCTTTTCCCTCTGGAAAAGGGCTTCTGAACATGTGCACACAGATTTATTATGCAGATGCCCACAGAATAAGAATAAAATAAATTCTCACATGACCAAACAATGTACTGTTAGGGGTTTAATGAAGATTTCTCCCCCCTCCATGCTCCTTTCTCCCCCCTCCTATGGGATGCTACATACTTTAAATTATGCATAGGTCTATTACAGAATAATCAGTACTAATTATGTATGCATACACAGAGTACAATAAATTATGTATCTCACCTTAATATTTCATGAAGAAGAGCCATGGCATGTATTGATTTCATTTAGACCTGAGTTCAAGAGAGCATTTAAATTATAGTTCTATTTTAAAATCCATGAATCATCATAACAGGACTGTTCAGGTGCTTTCAGTTAGATGTGTACTTAACAACCATGCTGAATTTGAGCCATAATGGTAATCAGATTAATATTTTGAACCAGTGCCCAAGGAAGCCAATGGGAGCCATTTAATCAATTTTACTAGGCTCTTGCAGTAAGATTAGTTTTTTAAATATATTTGTATGCATATATATATATATATATATATATATATAAAATGAAGGAAATGGAAGGTAGACTGTTACTGAGAAATTGGTTGGAGTCTGTCTGAGCCTGGAGTCACCTTATAATCATGGATTTCTGTAGCAATCTGAGAATTCAAGGCAATCAAGGCAAGCTATCTCAAAATGCCACTGGCAGCCACTCACTCATTCCTCCAATGCCCAGGACATGCCACACTGAAGGCTGCCCATGCCCATGCAAGTGAGCCAGCATCCTTTGGCTAACAGGAACTCATTTTTACCTAATGAAATTATTTGGATTCTTTTTCTGTCCTGAAAAATATGGGGGGGAAAAAGGTTTTATGGACAAATTGTTCAAAAGCACTTCCATCGCACAAGAACTTAAATCTCACTGGTAGATTCAAAGCTCTGACCGAATGGGGGAGGGGGGGAGGGGTTTAGCCTGGACTACCTTGGGAGATAGGACTTCCAGCTCTTTTTCTGCACATATGTCCATGCTGCTGGTGAATTAGCTCATTTTGGGCATTTTTCTTATCCTGAATCTGCAGCTTTCAACTACATGCTTTGTCTTCTCTAAGACAACTGTTGAGATATATTAATTGAGAATTCAGAAAGGACCAATATATCTGATCAAGAAAACAGTTCCATTAAATTGAACATTTAATTTGGTCCTGATGGTAACACTTGGGAAACTGTACTTTCTAGCATGAATCTGCCATACAAATGTGCACACACACATTATTTTCTTGTTTTTATAGAAAACAATCAGGTCACAACACCTGCAACTCTGCTTTGAGCCTTGCATTTCTTCTCCTGGACTTATCTAAAATTTCTCTTTGGAGAATGTGGCTATAAGTAATACCATCATCCACAGGAAGACACAAAAGAAGCCCAGATAGAACCTAACACTCTAGTGAAATTATTTCCACTAAATTACCTTTTCCTTTCTTGCCCTTTTTTCCTCTCTTTCTCCCTCCAGGACACAGGCAAAGCTGGTGGTTTTATCTTTAATATTTGCAAATTACAAGGTGACTGTGCTTTTCTCTTTAGGTTTTTATCAACAAGTAGAAATAATAGTTAATGTTTCCCTATGAAAGCATCCTATGTGAACTGGGTCTTACAAAAGTAAATTAAATAGCCGGTGTTTTATCACTGTTGTAATTACCATTATTTATTAATAGCATGCTGCATTGGGCTTTTGTTTATTTTTAAAGCACAGTGTTCATAGTTGTGTCTGTATGTTGGCTCACACATTGATATGGACACAAATACTGAGTCATTCTGTGTAAAAAATATCACCTCTCATGGATCTTTAATACTGCTGTGCTTTGCTTCCACAAGGTGTTCTTGTAGTGAACTGAGAAAATCAGTCCAGACCTTACCCATGGACCTAAAGTCTAGGAGTTGATTGTTTTTTCTGGCTGCTGTAAGAACCAAGTTATGCTGGGGTGGTTTGCTGTGTGTTAGGAAAAGACTGATTTTCAAATTGTGGCCATCAAATTCTGAACCTCTGATGAGTCCCAAACCTTTTGCCTCAAACTGCCCTCACTGCTCAGCTGTAACTTCTGAATCCAGAATGAATCAACTACTGGGACTACACTAAGTGCAGTGGGTTTTTTTCCAGTTGGAATGGCCATGTTTATGGGATTCAAACGAAGATATGTCAATGTTTAATCCATTTCCACTTCTTCAGTCTTTATTTCCTAAGAAAACCCAGATAGTGTTATTTATTGTCTCATCTGAAAATGGCAGAAAGCTTAAATTAATTATTTTTCACTTACCTGGAAGGGTTTAAAATTTGTGTTCAGAGTAGCAAACATTTAGTCCCATACCAAGCTGCAACCTTCTTTAGTTTGCTTCTGTAGATTAAAAGGTTTTGATTTTAAGGATTTATTTCATATGTCAGTAATGGTTAAATACCCTGTAGAAGAAAATCTCCGAAGACATCCATTTGTAGATACAGTCTTTTCTAACTGGGGCAAAATACGAAGACCTGCAAGCAAGCCAATATTTAATTGCATTATCTAATGGCATCAAAATTTAGTTATGGCTCTCTTTAATAAAGCAGATTTGGAGTCTTAGATGATAATTCTAAAACTGGATCACAGCACACCTTATAGCTCTCAGTTCATCTTATGAGATGAGCCAAAAGTCTTTCACATTCACAGCAGAAATGCCCTTTTGCTTCTGCTCAGAGGCTGAGTTGAAAAGACTTTTTGAGAAATGGCTAAACTTGATGCATTGTTTAAATTACGATTTTTTTACAGTCTTCTTCCTAACAAAATAATTATTGTGGCTGTTTTAGACCAGCAGATAGATAATATAATGGAAAGTACTGAATGCTTAGGGAAAGAGTATGAGAACAGAGGGAACTTACAGAGGTCCTGCTCATGGCACTCCAGGCTGAGATGCCTGGGAGTGAGTGGTGTGACCTTGTGCCTTCAGCAGATGCCAGGGCCCATGAATTTGTCTCTGCCTTCTTTTAGTCCATGTAAGTTTTTCACCTTCGCAGAGTCCTCTCCTAGGGAGTTCTGCAGATCAGCTGCATCTGTTCCCATAAAGATGCCTCCTGCTAGGCAGAAAATAGCCTGAGGCTAGTGTCACTGGTAGATCCTATGTAAATTCTGATTGAAAAGAGGGAGAACTGCTGAGTCACTGATGATAATACCAGTTCCTAAATTCGGGCTTAAAACTCGAGCTTTAGCTTTTTTCCTATAATGGGAAGATGTTGTGATTTTCACAGCAAGAATTAACTATGTAATTAATGGCTGAGAAGGTGAAAGGAACAAAAAGGAACTCCAGAAAATGGTGAAATACAGTGTCAGATCAGAATCCTCTCTGTTTCTGCACCTGCCACCAAATTTCTGTGCAACCCTGATGTGCCCATCTGAAAAGGAGATAGAAATGTTATTACTGACCAAGAAATGACACAGCTCCCAGCAGGTGGGCACAGGCTGCCTGACACACTTTGATGTCTGTCCTCACGGCAGCTTTGGCAGACAAGATGATGGCTCAGTACCCCTTGCTTCCATCTTAGTACTGAGCTGTTCTGCTGTGCCTCTCCAGCCAGCCATTTCCTACAGCACCGGCGTGGCATTGATTCATAAATGTCTGCAAGTGTTTGTTAAGAGCAGAGTGAAGATGCTTTAGAAGAGAGGCACGCTTGCCTGTTGGGCATTAGCAACTCAAATACCTCAGTGCTGCAGTTATATTTGATGGTGCATGTACTTTGCTTCAGGAAAGTTGCCAAAAGGCATTTTATTCCTACCTCAGAGCTCTCTGCAGATGAAAAAAAAATGTATTTCCGTGCTTTTTTTTTTGGCTACAAAAGTGCTTGCAGGTCTTTACGCAGCTTTACCAGGCAGGAATCAAAGCCTGGCTCAGACCAAAAAGCACCATCGGGACTAATGTTGTTTGTGCTTAGAATCAGGGCTTTATCAAGCCTAGCTTTGACCTAGCTTTATCAAGGCTCAGACTAGGGCGAAGGTAGAAGTTACCCAGCCAATTTCCCCAGAACCAAATGACAGAATTACAGTCAATCCTCAGCCCAGGGCCCCTGGAAGGGACAGCTTTCTCCTAAATATTTATGTTAATAGAGGATTTTTAGTAATTCTTTGTCATGATTCCTCTTTAGATTCCAAGCCAGGTGGGGCAGTCCTAGGACCAGCTGTGGTTTTATCAGGATTTTGCCCCAATTTGAGTGTTAGAAAAATTTACTCAGCTATATTTCTTCAATCTTGCTGATGTTTTTCCACTTTTCTTTCTGCAGCAAACAGAAGGCCATGAGTTTCCTGCTATGCAGATAATTTTTCTAGGTTTTTTTTCTCAGTCACAGTGAGTGTCCTAACCTCACCTGTTGTCCTAATGTCACTAGCAGATTTTGAGTTCTTTTGGCTCTGATCTGAAGCCCACTGGAGGCCACAGAGTATTTCCCAGCATGGTTAACACTACCAAGCTTCAAAGTATTTATTACTTTCCACCTGAATTGCCTCATTTCTGCAGTATAGCTTGCCCTTGCCACATCATTTGGACTGCCCATCTGTTGCTTAGCTACAAGACTAATAATAAGAGCCCAAATGATAGCAGAGTAGGCACAGAAGCATTTCAAATATGACAAGAACCAAAGCATGCTTATCAATGTATGCACAGGAATATTACACATCCCGAATTCTGAGGTCTTAGTGACCATGACTGTTAGCTTTTAGCTTACACAGGTCTGGTTGCTACTAGCTTGGCTTTTGCTGGAGCTGGCTTGTTTGCAAGCTGTGGCCAGAAACACTGATTTTAAGGAAGATGCGTGCTTGAGGGGAAACTGCTAAATAAAAGTCCTTGAAAGAGGGAAATAGAATGATGAGCTCTTCTGGGGTGGTTTCTGTAAGGAAAAACTGTGATTATCAGAGTTAAGTCCTAGTTGGTGGAGTCAGGTTATGCAATGCAGTATCAATGTGAACTGCAGAACTGGCCATAGCTGCTATGCATTACTACTAATCTGTGTCCACAGCAGCAATACTTTTCAGCTCTTCCCTGACAGTTTGCATAAGGGACTTACTTTATAACTTCCCAAACCGGGATTGCATTTTTGCAGCCTCATGAAAATGAGTGCCACCAATTGCCCAGAACACAGCTTTGGTTCCTGCAGCAGCTACGTGTAGAAAATGCAGTGCTGTGCTTCCAGCAACATTAATTGATAATCTGGAGGTGAGTGCTCAGCTCAACAGCTGAATTTAGTAACAGTTCATCTGAACGCAAGCGAAGGTTTCTCTGAACCTCCAGCAGCATCTGGTAGGACTCATGCTTCAGCTTTGTGGTGACTGTGGCTGGGGCTTGTATGGAGAGGTAGCCTGAGGAAAGATTTTCTCGAGGTTCAGCTGCCTTCAGTGTGAGTCAGCAACAGGAAACAGAGATAAGAGCCATCAGCTGGACAGTGCTGGACCATCCCCAGAGCAGGGTCTCAAGGAGAGGCTGGAATGGCTTTGTGCTTAAGAGCTTCCTTGGAGTAACTGGTTGTGTTGGTCCATAACTGGAAAGTAACCAAGTTCCTGCCTACACCTCCAGTGTGACGCCAGACCAAGGGAACCTGTGGGAAGGGCAAGGATTGCAGTTTTGGTTTTCTTTTTATCTTGTCTCCAAAGATTGCTCTTGGTGTTTGCATTGCAGATGTGAGCTCATAGCTGATGGTAGAAAGGATCAACTCTTTCCCCCCTATTTTAAGACAAGAAATGACATGAACAAAACCTGGTCAATTGAGAGGAGTTCACTATAAAATACTGTGTGCTGGATTTCTGGTTCATATGTGGTGACACAGAGCTACTGGGAAAACGTGCACCAAGGGTGAATTCACATTGTTATTATTTCTTGTTAACCACATATATGTAAGTAGTGAGGAACAAACCCCTCCTGTGAAAGTGTTAGTGCTTTTTGACCCCCAGACTCAAAAGCAAGAAAAACCCTTGGTGAAATACACAGTGATGTGGTCCCTTTAGAGCAGCAGGGCAAAACCCCAAAACTTGTAATCAAGTGGGGCAATGATGTATTGTTGCCTAATAAGATACTGCATTATTGTATGGAAATTCAGCTCATGGGGATTCGTGCCATATATTATGTGCAATTTATGGGGTTGTTCTAACACCAAGAAAATAATTAATGTTTGGAACACTCTCCAGGTTTTTAATTGGTTTCCTGTGTACTTGCTTGCCTGTTACTTCTAAACCTGTTTTGCTTCTCACTTCGCTTTGGAGTTCTGCCCAGGTAAAGGCATTACTTGAACACCAGCTAAATATTAGTTTCCTAGTGCATATACATTGCTTGGTCCCAGGGTATCACTCAAATTATTCTGCTGTGTTACATTGTCTGTTGATCACTTCGTTTTGCCTTTTATCCTTGTTGTTCTTTTTCCTGTTTTGCAGAAAGCCAAGGTGCCAGGCCATTAGGAAACTGAATTATTCAACCTTCATATTGATTTTTTTTGACCATGTAGCTGATGTTATCATGCAAGGACCTTGCCTTGAGCTATGCAGAAGGGGCTTTGCTAAACATTTGACAGCTCTTCTCACTCCTTTTCTTCATTATCTTCCATCTCTTTCCTACCCACTCATTTCCAAGAGGAGGAGGTTCTGAAAACCATTATGTGGAGTCACTGCATTTCACTGTCAGTCTCCCTTTGCTAGCAGCCACACAAATGATGGGATTTTTCTTTCTTTTCATTCTGGAGGTACACAAACAGATCAGCCCATTTGCTAAAAGCCTCTGCACACCACGGTATCCATGGCAACGCACCAGCCTGCGCAAGCATCTGCAGACGCTTCAAAAATCAGAAATACCAAGCGATGACAAGGAGTTGCTTCATACAATGGACGTTTATAGGTGTCACAGCCATCTGAAACACCTCCCTCTCCACCCATGAGCTCCTTGATTATAATGTGCTTTATATTTTTCTTGCAGCTCCTTTGTCAGAGTCCAAGATTCAAGGCAGAAGTAATCCTTCTTTTGATGTTTATTTGGTTTGTTTTTTTTTTCTTTTACATCACTGGCTGAGGTACCATATGGGAATGAGCACCCCAAGCAACACTGTCAACTTTCCTCTTTGAACTGAGTTGGCATACAGGCTTTTTCAAACGATAAAATCCACAGCTGTGATTGAAAAAAAGTGGTCTACGTCAGTCCAACTAAAATGAGTAGTTGTGTGACTACAAGGCTGAGTGGTGAATTGACCCATCTTGTTGCATGAATTACTGGTTTCCTGTAGTGATGACAGATTTAATAAGATCACTCAATCATTTTTTGGAAATATTTTTATTTAAGTTTATCCACCTGGTGGCATGGCAGAGACTATGCTACTGTGTTTACAGCCACTGGTCTTCACCAAAGGTGTGGGTTGTTCAGCTCTGCTTTCAGGAGCTCAGGCTGCATTGCAGCTGAGCCGGTTGCAGAACATGTATCAGTTCACTAGACCAGGTGTTTACCTGCAAAATCATCTGTAATTCAGAATGGGTAACTCATGTGGGCACCGACATGCTGGTGATGGCCCTGGCTAAGGAGCAGTTTTATACCACAGGAAACAAACAGGCAGTCTTCAGGCATTCAGGACCACCTTCCTCAACTCAGGGAAGTACTTCTGCTCCATTAAAATGTGGTGGGGATGTTTATTCATCAGGCTATGGCCATCTGCAAACCTAAACTGGACAGCTGTGTTTGTTGCTCACAGAAAGACTGAGTACAAGGCTGAGTTTGAAGTTTGGTAATGGGAAAGAGCCCAGGTACATACATGCTTAACTTCCAGACACAGTTATGGTGGGAAAATAGCCCCTTGTTCTGTCTGTAATGTTTCTCTTCTCTTAGGAAGTAACATCAGTATTTTATTCATAGAAAGGTGGAAAGAAATACAAAGCCCAAACCCAAGATGAATTATATTGGTCCATATTGTGGTGTTAACTTGATTAGGCTAATCTGTTTTCAACTGATGATTTAAGCCTTAGGCTTGGAAAATGCAGTAACATTTACATGTTTGAATGTAACAAGAGGATCATATTAAATAGCCTTATCAAAATTCCTCATTAATAAAACAATCTATCAGTGCATCAGAGCACTGATGAGCTTCCATGTGCAAGCATGCAAGCATCTAACAGATTCTTTCAAAGGTCTTTAATCCTCAGTAGCTAATGCTGGAACAATTCAGACTTTCCCCTAGAACAGGAAATTAAATCTCAGAAATAGTATATGTTGGAGTGGTTTCTACCATCTCAGAGAATCCAAGAAGTCCCAAGCCAGCAGAAGCACGCTGGTGGGACAGTTAAAACCCCTTGGATGTTTCTTGCATGGTTTGTCCCAAAACCATGGTAACCTTTGTATGTGAATCCCTCTATATTGGTTGGTTTCAACATGATCCCTCACTCCTCCCCTCCCTTCTTCCCATGGGATGGTTGTATCTCGCTGTCTTCCCTTCTACCCTATTGGCCAAAAAAGGCTATATCCCTGTGCCCCCAGCCTTCCGTCTTTCTCTTTCATCTCTGGACTTGTTTGAGAATGAAACCATCGGAATTCTATGCGATTGAGCCCTCTGTGATTTGTTATCCTGAGGATGCCTGAGCTATCTGGCTCTCGGGTGTGTGTGTTTGTGCTTTCCAGCAGCATGCATGAGAAACAAAGGTCTCCTTGCACAGTACCAGACTGTTCTGGCTGGAGTGGTCCAATGTCAGAGACCTGCCCGGAATACGCAGGGACCTATTCCACCCCACCATTGCCCGAATGCAGCAAGTATATTCCTTGTATTTTGACCAGTTTGACTATTTAGTAACTTACACATCATTTATTTTGAAGAGCACATTTTTCATGTAGTTTTCCTAGAGATTCTATGTGAAAAGAGATTTCACCACTTAAAACTTAATGTGTGTTCTGTTCATCTTCTGTTTGGTATTGTAAGTAGGCAGTGGGTTTTTATTTTTTTTTTTCATTAGAAGACCTGGTAAGGCTGCATTAGTTTTAGTCCCACAACTCTCAAGATAGATAAAGAAGGCAATGCTTGTAGTAGTGAGAAACCAGAGATGGCAAAACAAATAACCCACCCTCAAACTTCCTCGCAATCATTATTCTCTAACTAGAAAATGTCAAGAGCAACAAAACTTATTTTCCTAGAGAGTTTGGGGTTTTTTCTTCTTGTTCAGATGGAAATTTATTAGATGGACTGTTGTTCTGTGTCCTAGAAATGGGTTAAAAGCAGTGAAAGTTGCTTTAGGTTAAGAACTTTCTACAGCTGAATCGTGCAGGGATCAGTACTCCCCTCACTTCATTTTGAATACATTTGCAAAATGGCCTGTGAGATGGCACAACAAGTCTGACACCCAGTGTTCTTCTCTTCAGCTGAGGAATCAGCCCCATAACCAAAATATCACAAAGCTTCAAGAGCTGAGAGGAAAAAGTAGCTGGGCTAGATAAATGATGAGAAGAAGCTCTGCACATCACCATGAACTCTGTAAGGGAACACTACCGTCCATTTTTCACATTGGTTCACTGTCTGAGGACCCTTTCATTTCAATCTCAGCAGTGAGAAATGAAGGCATCCACTGTAGTACATTCTCGACTGCAATTCTTATCACCTTGCAGCACCAAGAGCTGGTGGCCCAAGTATTTTGTACCCTCTCTCTCCTTTCAAATTATTCTACTTCTAATGCAGAGACTGGCTTTTGACATCAAAAGCATTTAGCAAATTAGAGTGTAGCTCCCTGAAGCTAATTCTTCCATCATAATTCACATGGGTACTTAGAATCCCTTGGACGAAAAGACCAAAGATAACTAAATCTACAAAGGCAGCATTACTCTGGTATAAGTCCTTCCACTGGGCCAGATCTCACCTTTGCTTAAAGCTTTCCTGTAGCAACCTGAGACCTTTACATTTACAAACAGGTAGTATCTCCAAATAATCTTTGAATGATAAATGCAATCAAATGGGAGACAGGCAGAAAAAGGAAGGCTTTTACATGGAAATGTTACTATATGAGGTGATGAGATACAGTTGGGTTTCTTGTCGGAAACAGAAAAAAGATTGGACATAATTTGTGATGCAAAGCCAGGGATGTCTATGCTATTTTCCGTAGAAGCTCTTATTTTGCTTAGCCTTTGATAACCATTTGAAGGAGCTCTTCAGCTCACTTTTTTTCCCCATTGCCTCTCTTGGGCACTAGAGGGACCCTCGAGTTTTCCAACCCATGAAAACATCCCAGCAATGCTGAGGCGGGAGCCCTGCCTTTCCCAGTCACCTTAACGGAGATGTTTCCAAGGAGAAAGGGGGGAAAAAACTGCTCAACGTGCCCACAGACTGCAAATATGCCACTGAGAGTAATGTGCAAGGAGACCGTAGCCATACTTCTTTGTTTCATTAACCTCACTGGTGCTCGCAGCTCTTCCCATCATCAATAAATAAGAGCTGACTTTTTCTTGACTGCTCTGTTTGCTCAGCTAACGTTGTGACATTGGCGCCAAGGCTTGAGTCATTGTGTTTTTGAGAAATTAAATGTTTCCTTTCCCAGTCTGAAGTGATGCCAAATACCTAAGTTGATACTACTGCATCCCAATAAACTGTCAGGGGAGGAGTGGGGAATTGTTACTTAACTATATAGTAAGAAACAAAGTATTGACACAAATCCCTTTTAAAACAGCATTTCCCAGATAAAGTTTCAGATGAATCTTAAGACAGCTATAGACAATGCCATTCCTTTTATTAGGAAGGTAAAAACCCTCTGTATTTGACTTACCAGACCTCCATACAGAGATCCATAATTCAGTCTCTCAAAGTTTTACTATAAAGGTCATGGTTTATGAGGTGATGCAAAAATCTATTTTTCCTTTGTATAAAAACATTTTTCCCCACTATCTCTTAGTGGAATGATGCTGTCTGATCTCTGCATGAATATTTCTCATAAAAATATGTGCATGCATTTTAATATCTCTAACATGCATTAAAATAATTTTTCTTGTCTTAAAACATCTAGTGTCAACACTGCTGCTGAATATTTAATGCTAAGTATAATGTAATTTGACTAGATAATTATCTTGGGGGAAATAGTGACTGCCATTTTTTCTGTGCTTATTTTTCATCATCTTTGGTGACTGTTTAAAGGAGAGATGCAACTGAATGACTAAATTCCAAGACTCACCTCTCTCTCTCTCTCTGCAGGCTGCTGCTGTACTGCATCTGAGCTAGAGGCGTCGATTCTCCATCACACATGGAATATTCTGAGCATGTCTCTGGTTAGTTACACCACCCCTCTGATCTCTAGGAATATTTATGGATGGACAGTGCACAGTGTATTGTACATGTGGCTTTCCATTAAGACATCTTTTCATCTCTTCCATGATACCCATTGCAGTATTTGTTTCCAATGAAAGTAAAAGCTGTCTTCCCCCCTGCTCCCTTTTAAAAATATTGTAAGCTTTAAATTAGTCTGAGTTCCATTTGGATGAAGTTTAACTTTTTCCTCCTTGATCAAGTCAGCTGCTCATTCCCTCTCAGGGCTGCTTCTGGTTAGGCTCTACGCTAAGCCTGCATTTGCATTACCTAGGTGGTGAGAGGAAGGGCAAAACTCTTGTGCTTGCAGGGAGAACTCCATCAAGGTCTTTGCATGGACGCCTAGGCCTCCAAGGAGAGGCACAGAAAGAAAACAGCAGGGGAAAGGCACTGCTGCTCCTCAGGGCGCTGTGGACACTGGAGCACATTCCTTGTGCCTTGAACCAGTGTATTTCCTCCTGGCAGCCTGGGATAAAGACTGACCACAGCAAATCCATTTCCTCTGAAAGCATCTCCTCTGGAATGATATATATCACTCATGGTAAGTAACAAGCAGGGAACATGACACCTTTGTCATTTTGGAAAAATCCTGCTCTCTTTGCATGGCACTGATTTACTGATGAATTGTGAGAAAACAGCAATGGTGGGAAGTTGTCTCAAACAGTTTGAGGAGGGTTCAGGAAAGGTACTGGGAGAAATGTTTGTAGTGTTCACTCTTTTTAAATGAAAATTTCCAGATTTACAAATACATAAAAATACTTAACAAAGTCATTTGGCCTTCCCGAGTCATTCATTAACATTGACATTGACATACCCTTAACATGGAATGTATGTAGTAGTTGCTGAAGCATGGCCATTTCTTTATGAAGAAACAGAAGCAAGAAGGGTGGGCCCTAGGCTTTCCTGAACTGCATTTTGCCCACTCAGTCTAAGACACATATGGCCCAAATTACAGATATAAAATCTTCTAGATAACCTGCTAAAGCCCATGAAGAAAACAAGTGCTCAGTACTCCCGAAAATTGTGCTTGAAATCAAGCCGGGTACCTAAAATTAGTGACATTTTGGAAAAAAACATAATTTGCTCACAGGGATTCATCAAAATGCAACTGAACTGAAATTAATGTTTAAAGTTTTTCCACTGCAGTATGGGTAATAGTGTGCAATCTATGCCCCCAAATATAAAGAAAGATACTTCTCTTTACTGAACCAAAATATAGTACCTTCAAATCATTATTAGAGACTAATACATACATGACATACTCATAATTGCTGGTTAAGATTCTGACAGACTGACTTTTGCACATAAATTTTTAACAAACTACAATTTGTTTAGGAAATAGAAGAGGTAAGGAAGCAGCATTTTGCTCTTTCGTCTGCAGCATGTTGATTGAAATGACATGGTTCTGGCTAGAGCAGGTGAGACTAGCTGATGCTGTAGCCCTACGGCACCAGTGATATGGTGGGACGAATAACTTTGGAGTACAGCAACTATAATGGACATCATGAGGGGGACAGTTCAGTCTGAGAATCTGGTAAGTGACAAAGTAATAGAGTATCTTTTATTGCCAGAGTCCAGGAAATGGCTGGAAAGGTCAGCCCTAGGAAAGCAATGTGGAAGTGAGCAGCAGCACAGTGTCTGAGGGGGTTGTAAACACGTTTTTCCACCAATCTCACTATTATTTGCTCTCTTTCTCCAGAGGAAAAGGAAGAATTAGACTGAGCTGGACTTGCACGGTTGGAAAACCCAAATCAAACCAGATGAGGGTCTTTCGGCAAGCTGTTCTCGCAGGAGCAGGGCAGGGCTGGACACGGTGACAGCGGCTGGGCCGGTGTCTGGGCGCGGGGCTGGGTGTGCGGGAGCCTCCGTGTCTCTGCAATGCAGGGGCCGGGGCGGGGTGGGGC